>CM060962.1:209049863-209360635 GCA_030765045.1 Tenodera sinensis | reverse complement strand
AATAATAATAATAATAATAATAATAATAATAATAATAATAATAATAATAATAATAATAATAATAATAATAATAATAATAATAATAATAATAATAATAATAATAATAATAATAATAATAATAATAATAATAATAATAATAATAATAATAATAATAATAATAATAATAATAATAATAATAATAATAATAATAATAATAATAATAATAATAATAATAATAATAATAATAATAATAATAATAATAATAATAATAATAATAATAATAATAATAATAATAATAATAATAATAATAATAATAATAATAATAAACATATAATAATGATGTATAACTTGTCTGATGAAGTATAGAATTGTTTTTGTGTATTTTTATTTGAATTGTACATGATGAAGTCTAGGTTTATACAAGAGCGAACTAATGTGTTACGTCTTTTCCTACTCCCCATTTGCACTGTTTCACCAGCCAAACATTCATATTATTAATTTATAGGGCTCGGATTTTAGGTGCTAAGAACTTAGAAAGTACTCATTTTTTATGTGCTAAAAGTGTCAAAAATATGTACTAAAAAGTAAAAAACATGTGCCAAAAATACAATATTTTTTAAGATCTGAATGGCTAAGTTAATATACATGTACGTGGTCTTGGAAAGGATCACCAAGTACTGTAGAGTTACAGTATACGACCACACGATTCCTCAATTTTCCATCGTGAAAGATTGGCAACTGTCACGAAGAACTGTCTTGAATTTCGAAAATGATCGCTTCTGTCACAAGAAGTCTGGCATAATTATGATATGAAATGTCACTCACACTCGCATCAATAATTACTTCATGTTATCCATCCAACACATTTGAAATGTCACTCATGTTGCTTCACTACTATCTTCGAACACTTCCTAGCATTTTCTTTTTAAGTTTTGTACATAATCAGAAAGAACATTCAGTTTTTTTTCTACATCCTGAACTACTAACTGCTTCTCTCAAAGACATTCCTACTGACTCCAGTTTCTTTATGGAAACACAGATTTGCGGAAATGTATGCTAAGTCATATCTTAACACAATGTGACTTAAAAGTTCTTTAAGAATGTAATTGAACTGACATATCTACTGCGTGCTCCCCAGCGAGTGACCATAAGCGCAAGAGGCACTGGAGTGTCTGGATTTTTGTTCTGAAAAATGTCAGTCCTTTTAGGTGACATAATGAACACTTTTTCCCCATTATAAATCAATTTGTCAATGTCAGAAAACGTGACTCTAATTTCCTCATACGTTCTATACAATCCATGCACAACCCATGTAACATGAATCACTTTAGGATAACTAACTGCAAGTCCTGCTGCTGCCTTTTTCATATATGCACGGTGCAGCACCAGTAAGAAATAACAGAGAACATTTTCATAACGTACACCATTTGGTAACAATATCTGCGTTGTTTTATTAAATATTCTAGCAAAAATCACATGGTTTGCAGCAGGCATGTCTTGGCTGACCAGTAGAAACGGTGACTGAAATTTCAGAATCATTCTTCAATACCCCTAGAACGACGTTTCCAAATTTCCTGCCAGTAGAGTCTGGAGTTTCATCTATGCCCACCGATAATTTTTCATTAACACACATTTTGTGTATGGTATAGGTATACGTCACAGTTTCTTCCAGTAATTGGAAAAGCAATGTTTTCGCAAAATTGGTTCATCAGGTGTGTCAATATTTGTTTATTTCGTCAAGAAAGTTTTAAACTGAGATTGGTTCACTTTCGAAATGGGTATGTCCGCTGATGTAAAGCTCTGCACAAATCCTCACAGTACGCTGAACATTTGGAAGGTCCTGCTGAGGCACATGGCAGTGGATCATGGAGACCTTTTTTATTTGCAAAGTATTGTCACCACAACTAAAAATACTCTTAAATTTCGTAGTATGTGGTGACACACGGTAATTTGCATCACTTTTAACTCTGGATATACCTACATGTTTAATCCACCGTGAATTCAGAACTGTAATTTATCAATACAACACAACTCTGTGGATTCACAAATGACTGATTGACTATATACAACCTGGCGAAGCCACAAAGTGTATCGGAAAGAATGTGAAACTGCCCAGCTGTTTGCGTGCGCTTATCGCACAAACAAGGCGAGGCGGGCGTGTACAATCTGTTCAGATGAAATCATATCTCCAGAACATAACGTCTCATATATTGGCAGGCGCGAGAGGTGATCTATTTTGTGTTTTTTCACTGCTATACCCCAAGTTACTGATATTTCGCTCTTGTAATAAACAAGAAAAGAAGCGATCGTAGCGCTCGACAGCCAAGGTCGATACGCTTCAACGCTTTGCCAGGTAATAGTTTGATAATATCAGCGTAGGTATATACTAGCCGGATTGTGAAGCGATAACAGATGCAGTGGAGGAACTCCCCGTTCGTATCTTGCAGCCCCATGTAGCAGGTTGTTTATACTTTCTTCCAATTGAAAGGATAGTGTACCTGATACCTATGTCAGTTCTTCCAATAATGAAGAATAAATTGCGATATCTAGCCTGTGTAATTCAGCATTAAAGAAGTGCATGGTGGCTTGTTTAAAATAATTCTGCTGCTGCTGCTTTAATGTGATTTTAGTAAATATGTGAAAATTATTTTATAAAGGTTCCCTTTATGCGATTTTTATGTAATTTATGTGAATATACGAAAGTATCTATTCACATAAAAATCAGAAAATATGTATTTTTATGTGAAATAAAACTTAAAATATTTGGTCCGATGTAAATACCCAGAAGAATAAACTCAGTTTCAAGTTCGTGTTAGGACGCAAACAAAATGTGTATTTACCTAAAAATCCGAGTCCTACTAATTTCTTATCACTCACAAAATCTTATTTTCTGAAGCAGGAAAACGGTATAATTTCATCTTATGAAAAGAGGCCCTAATTCTTTTGCGGTTAACTTATTCCGATAATTTAATTTTCTGTTGGCACTTAATATAGTTTCAACAGAGTTGATGTTGACACTGCAGCCGAATACCGAATCTCAATAATTTTTGTTAACCGCACATGTAAACAATTACCTCCAAACTGCCGGTTGTGGAAGCTGTTAAACTCAGATAACGATGCATGGTAACTTAACTGTGAATAAGAGAAAGCCGGCTTAAAGGCGCATTCTCCTGTTAGGAATACAAAACGAAGTCTGTACGATAAAATCATAACTGAATATACTATAACTCAACCACAAGCCCACAAACTAGATATTTCTATTTGCGTAGTCATAGCTTTTACTCATGTCAGCTAAATTTTGCTGATTGAATTGGCATATCTGATCATTAGGGCTCGGAGTTTTAGGTAAATACTCATTTTGTTTGCGTCCTAGTATGAACTTGAAGCTTAGCTTAATGTTCCTGATATTTACACCGGAGCAAATATTTTAAATTTTATTGCACATAAAAATGCCTATTTTCTGATTCTTTATGTAAATAAATATTTCGGATATTCACATAAATTACACTAACATCGCATAAAGGAAACATTTTTAAAATAATTTTCACATAACTCACATAGAAGCAGAAGCAAATTATTTTTAACAAGTCACCATCCACTTCTTTAATACTCAATCACACATGCTCGATGTCGCAATTTGTTATTCCTTATTGGAAGGACTGATGTCAGCGACAGTATCCCTTCAGTTTGAAGAAAGCATAAACATCCTGATTACTCAAGCTACATGAGCCTGCAAGATAAGAATGGTGAATTCCTCCACTGCATCTGTTATTGCTTCACAATCCGACTAGTACATACACTGAAACTGTATATCAAATTTAATCATTTGTGAATCCGCAGAGATTATACGACATTCTATTTAGTTGTGTTGTGTTGGGAAATTACATATCGACAGTTTTGAGTTCACCGTGGATTAAAGATGTCTGGAGTGAAAAGTAGTACAATCGTCACAAAATGCTGCGAAAATTAAAAGACACCGTGTTAAGGAATGACTTCACATACTTTCCCGCAAATCTTGGATTCCTCTGTGGTTCCATAAAGAAACTGGAATCAGTAGGATTGTCTTTGGGAGAAGCAGTTCAAGTAGTACAGGATGTGGGAAAAAACGTAAGGTTCTTTCTCATCCTGCAGCACAAACCCTAAAAAGAAAATGCAAGGAAGTGCTCGAAAATAATAGTGTATTTAACAGTCTATAAAATTCCAATTTATTGGATGGGCAACATGAAATTATTGATGCCAGTGTGAGTGATATAACATGTTATAATGATGCTAGACCTACTTCTTGTGGTGTGGAGTGATCGTTTTCGAAATTCAAGACAATTTTTCGTGACAATCGTCAAGTCTTTCGGGATGGAAAATTTGAAGAGTCATGCGGTCTAAACTAGTTGGTATTCTTTAGATTAGCTTACGCGATCACTTGGTCAGAATTTCGGCGAAGTCCCACTCGGCAGTGTGTACGAATGGTCACGAAAGTTGCCGAAGTTGCTGTGTTAATGCAGCGCTGCCAACAGCAGAATGTCCCTAGGAGTTTGTTGCCAATAGTAAGTTTGAATGTTTTTGCGGGAGTCGGCAGTATGCTGCTGACCTTCCTAGAAGCAACTAGTGCAATGGATCGCTTTATCAATATATTAGATTTAGCGCCTCTGTGCTTTAATGAGGAGTCATGCATGCAGTTCCTGTACGAGGGCCTGCTGAGGACTCGAATGCTATAATAAAATAACAATATAATAAAATAATAATAACATAAAATAAAATAAATAAACAAAAAATGAACGATAAATAGTAAACTAAATAAAAATATAATAATATAATAAATATAATAACATTAAATAATAAAATAATAATATAAAATAAATAAAAAAGAACGATAAATAATAAACATAATAAAAATATAATAATATACCTAATAAATATAATAGCATTAAATAATAATATAATAAAATAATAATATAAAATAAAATAAATAAACAAAAAATGAACGATAAATAATAAACATAATAAAAATATAATAATATTAATATATTATAATATAAATATAATAAATATAAGTATAATATATAGTATTATATATAAATAATATTTATAATATAAATGTAATAATAATAATAATAATAATAATAATAATAATAATAATAATAATAATAATAATAATAATAATAATAATAATAATAATAATAATAATAATAATAATAATAATAATAATAATAATAATAATCATCATCATCATCATCATCATCATAAGGTTCTTGAGAACCTTCAGCTAGCTTTGGGTGATCAACAATATCACAAGAAAATCATCAAGGCATGCACCAACGTCTGCCACGGTGTGCTGCCATCTATAGTGGCGTTGACACAAGAGAGAGATAGAGATAGAGAGAGAGAGAGAGAGAGAGATAAGATGACGTTCACGCTGACAAATGTGCACGTCAGTAACTATTTTGGCCCATAGGACAATGACATGCGCAAAGGCTTCTAAAAACGTTCACAACTGGAAATGTGCTAGGGACCATGATGTCAAACTTCATCCAGTTTAGAGGAATAGCGCAGTAGATTTAAATGCCTTATATTTTAGATTAGCACATCTGTATAGTGTTCAATAGCACTTAAAGTAAAATTAACCAATGGTACCGCAAGGTGTCAAAAGTTAGGGTGGTCACGTGTTCTTGTGCTCCTATGCAGCAGCCGCCACTGAAAGGATGGTAGAAAGGGGAGAAGAACAGCGATTTGCAGCTGAGAAAATATAAAGAAAATGACCAAGTATCAAACCAATAAGAAAGAATGTCTCGGAAATAGTAAATGTCCCAAAAAGTTTTATTTTACATAAAATGTGTGCTACGAGGATATCTACCTGTTTGTCTCTCTCTCTCTCTCTCTCTCTCTCTCTCTCTCTCTCTCTCTCGGTTTATCCATTATTCGAAATTGGTTCAGAGTAGAGTACTTCAGAAGCTATTCCCAGAAAATTCAAGATATACATACATTTTATTTGTCATGGAAATAGCTTGACTATAAGTATATAGTATTTTAATTAAAATCAATATTTTGGAGGAAATAAAAAATAACGAACATGTTTCTATTTATAGATGGTTTGGCGTGGAGAAATTTTCTTCAAGATGTGATATCCTTAGAAGGTCCTGAACATAAATACCAAGTTTCGTACTTAACCGATCCACATCTCCCCCCCCCCTCCACACACACACACACACACACACACACACACACACACACACACACACACACACACACACACACACACACACACACACACACACATCGCGCGCGCGCGGGGGATTCAGAGGGCTTCAAAAAGTTTTTTCCCGGTGAAATCTCGGTATCGAATTTTTGGATGTAGGGTAAAATACAATAGGCTATTGCCACAAAGAAAACTTTATTTGAAATAAATGGCTTGTTTTAATAAAAGCTGCATTCTTAAGGGACTCTAGAACTGAATTTTGAATGTCATATATTTTTATAGGTATGAAAGGAATACTTTGCACACTTAAGGATTTTTATGTTATAAACTACCTCCCAAAGTTCCATCGCAATCTGTTTTAAAGTCTTAAAGGAATTAATTGTTCAATTTATTCACAGTGCGAAAATACCTTAATATTCAAAATATTCCATGCACATCAAAAACTAAAAAATCACAACAGTTTTAACATTTCATAAACTCTAATTGCCCAACAAACACCATAAATCTCAAGCAGGAAGAAAGAATAATTACTTTTAAAGCAATTAATTTCTTTGTTTTGATGGACATTGAAAATGTTTTTAATCTTTTTTATGTATTTAATTTTTCAAAGCTAAACAAATTTCCAGATTTTGAAACCAAAGACTGAAGTTAAAGTCACACAAAGGGAGCACATTCTGAACAAATTCTAGTCGCATAGCACAATAGCAAATAGTGTATTAAAAATCTAAGGTCGAGAAAAAAAAAAAAAAATTCTACATACATGCATCATGATCATGAGTCAGATTACCTTTTGGGCCTAAAACTACCCTGCTGCATATGTCATACCTGCATTCTTTTTCTAGCGCCCCTAAAAACCATCGGTGTGGACCGGATTTGAACCCGCGACCTTGGTATCAGTAGGCCGGCGTCTAACCAACTGAGGCACCCAGACCGACTCTCAGTTTCGTTTCATGCCTTAAGCATTTCTTTCCGCTAAATTTGGTTGTTTTTAGCCCTTTCGGTCCATATTTTGTTCAAATACTACAGAAAATTTAAACAGAACAGGGGCGTTCAAATGTAGTGCGCATGGCATTTAAAGCCTACGCTAGACCTTTAAAAATGGCAGGATCTACAAAATTTCACTGCCGACCGATGACTGATGTTTTGGGGAACTATGTGCATAAACCTAAAAATCGCCAATTTGATAATTTTTCGCCCATTTTTCAGTCCAAGGGTCCCTTAAACACAAAATGAATAAATTAAAGACCTACATTTTTGTGTAGTGCGTCTTTGTCTATCGCTTATGATTTACCAGTTGTGCAAAGTTATAAAAATGCCTTCCGAATAAAGAAGACTTCATGAAATATTCCCCAAACATTCAAGATTTTATTTGTTATATAAATATTTTAAATGTACTATATTTTTATCAAATTCATTAAGGCTATTTTTGAAAACATGGAAAATCTCCAAAAAAATATCTTTGTTTAAGGAGTAGTTTGGGAGGAGGGGTTGTTTGAAAATCTCCGCGTCACATTTTTGGAAGATACTGAACATAAATAGCAAATTTGGTATTTATCAGACATTTTGCTTTGAGTTATGCTTTTCACACCCACACCCACCCAGCCCCCCCCCCCCCCCCACACACACACACACACACACACACTCTCTCTCTCTCAACATGTATTTCCATTGAAATCACGCTTATGGATTTTTTTTGTGCAGTGTAATACCTTACTTACCAGGTATACCTGTGAAGAAGATCCACACTTTTTATACGCAACATCTACGGCAATAATTATGTCTCTGTTCCCTAAAATACATTCCACAGCTTCCTCAATAGCCTCTTCCATACTTTCCCGACATACATCTTGAATTGACATCCTTTGAAAAGTGTGTTGGAGGTTTAGGAAGAACCATTATTTAAGAGAACATTTTTCCTGCTGTTTGACCTTTCTCCAATAGCTATTAGGCCATAAACTAAAAGTACGTTTGTAACACGCAGGTTCAATGTTTTGCCTTGTTTATGGATTTTTTCCTGAGTTCATGCTTTCTGGCACAAATATTTCAATTAAATGTCATTTCACTGGTTAAAGAAATGTAACATTCTGACTGTAGGGTTAACATGTTTTGGCATACCCACATTTCTTCTCTTAAAATGTTTCTTACTTCTTGTGGTGTTGTTATTTAAACACCATAATTGAAATGGCACAATCACACATACGAATGAGATAATATTTACAAATCTGGTATCATGTGAGTACCTGATTCATAAAGGAAGTAAACAAATTCCATGGTAAATCAAGTCAAAAAAGCAAAGAGTCAAAAAGAGTCAAAAGTCCCTCTATAACTGAATTTTTACTTTCTCTACTAAAGTAGAGGAAGTATGTATTGTATTCCACCCAAAAATTCGAAGTCGAGATTTCACCGGAAATATATGTTTTAAGGCCCCCTGAATCCCAAAAAAGCATTTTTAGAAAAAGGTCCTGCATGTGTGTTTGTGTGTGTGTGTGTGTGTGTGTGTGTGTGTGTGTGTGTGTGTGTGTGTGTGTGTGTGTGTGTGTGTGCGCGCGCGCGCGCGCGCGCCTGTCAGTCTATGGACGGAATAACTCAAAAACGAAAAGTCGGTTAAAAACCAAAGTTGGTATTCAAGTTTAATGTCTTTCAAGGATGTGACACGAAGATTTTGAAGGACATTTCTCCACCCCAAACTACCCTTTACATGGAAAACTTTTCGAAAATTTTGATTTTCTTGAAAATGGCTCTAACGATTTTGATTAAAATGCCATATGTTTGAGATATTTTTATGAGAAACGAAATGTATATTTTGAATTTTTTGGCTATAGCTTATGTAGACCTGTTTACTCTGGATGACTTTTGAATAACTCGTAAACCCTAAGAGCTAGACAAAATCTTGCTGTACAAAAATGTAAGATCTTGCTAAAACACATAATTTATGTCCGAATAAATTTGGGTGCACCTCGTTATTTGTGTAAGTTTTGCAGAACTTATACTTCTGTCAGATGGAACATCGTTACTCATATTTTTATATGTTAACTGTGCAAAGAGAACGAAATCTCAAAGCTTTGAAAGATTTGACTATCGTTCAAAGCCTACTCTATTCTCCTATTCCACTTGCACCTATAAGGAACTAAGCTATAATTTCTGCAAATGCTTATCTCAACTAACACGAACAAGATGAAAAAGAGTTTGTTATAATGGTTAGTACAAGAGTAGAGAAAGTCATTTGAATGCAACACATCAGATTTTTTACTCAGATACTTTAATAGAAAAAAATTGTTTCAAATTTTTCAATTTCTTCTGTCAGTTTACTGTCATTTTGACAGCTGCAGCATATTTTTAAAAATCTGATATGTTGTACTCACATTATTTTCTCTATTCTTGTACAAACTATTCTTACAAATGGTTATTTTCCTATCTACTTCATGATAATCCAGAATAAACATTATAGTATTGCTAATTTCTTTGCATGTGCAAGGGGAATTGGTAATACAGTAGGCTTTAAGCGATAGTCGACTCTTTTAAAGCCGGTCGCAATATGATGGCTATGGAATTCTGTTCTTTTTGCATGGCCAAGAGATCAAAAAGACAAAAAGGTATAAACATTGGAAAATTCAAACAAATAAATCTCCGAAATCTACATTTTTATATCGTAAGATATTGTCTCTCTCTCTTTCAGTTTGCCAGTAATACAAAAGTCACTCAGAATGAAGAGCACTTCGGAGAACATTCCCAGAAAATTCAAGATTAATATTCAATTTGTCATGAAAAAGATTATTTCAACATAAACGATGATTTAATTCAGCTGAGGGTGTTGTTGCAACAAACACTTATGAAAATATTGGGTTATGGAAGAAAACTCATGGAAATCCGATACATATATAAGCCAAAGTTCTTACGACCATAACATAAAGCATCAGATTTCCGTATTTTTAAAGCAAAAAGTCGGCAGCACTTGTCGATTAAAATAAAAATGCAATCTAGAATTCCTCAAAATTAGTTCCTCAACTATCCTTCCTCTGTTAATATGATGGATAATCACACATTTGAACAAACCGTTTGCAATGCCTTCAAATGTTGCATTCTGAAGTAAGTCTTCCATTTTAATTACTTGTTGACGATACCAGACACACGGTGATAGTAGCAAACATCTATTGTGATAAAAGACTCATCTGCAGTGTTGGGTAATATGAATAGCATCAGGAAGCACGTTATTGCAAAACCAATAATGGTTACAAATCAACGTTAAGGAATATAGTTGGCACTATTCAATGAACTGTTTCCACGTCAAAGCTCTTAGTAAAATATCTGTTGTAGTGCATTCGGATTACATTCTCTATTCACTCTTCTATAAACAATTGTTACATCTTAAAGTTCGAGATAAATTTCCATTACACATTTACACAAGTCGTTTTAGGTATAAGGAAAATTAGGCTTAAGCGTTAGTCAGGTTTTTAAAAAGCGGATTACTACAGGTTCCTTCATTTAAAACCTAATGGGCACATGGCATTTCACCAGTGCGCGATTGGGTATGTCACTGTCAGGTTTGCTCTTACATAAACTCCGCGCATAAAGCATATATAACACTCTAACATCATACTTTTCATGTGTAAGGGTTATTATCAGGGTTAGGATTGAAAAGATGCTCAAATAAGGTAAAAAAGGGACAAGAAGGTGCTGGTTTATTAAACTAATTGAACAATTTCTCTTTCCTCTATTCTAATCCATTGAATTACAAACAAGTACACCACATTATCACTCATCAGAAGAAGGAAAACACATGAAGTTATGATATTTCAAGACATTAAGCGTCTCTACATTTTTAAAAGTAAGTCTTTCTATTAGGATATAGAATGGCTTTGTAAATGCTAAAGGTTCTTTCGACAACCACAGAAACTAGTGGTGCAAATCTTGTATTGCCTCGTGATGGCAATTCTACAGATGTGGCGAAATCCTAAATGTCCAGATTCTTCTGAAGACTAAACGCAAGCTTGTCCTTGGCAAACCCATCTAACTGTTCCCTCACGGAATTAAAAATCCCAATGTTTCTCCTTTCCCAAACCTTGTTCTTCTAATAGTTAAATAGCAGCAGTCAGGTACTTGTAACTATGGGCACAATATAGTTCTGTCTGCAAATTATGTATTTTCTTCTGTAACAGAAGATGCTGTGCCTTGGAAATTGCACCTGTGTCGGCTGGATCCAAAGAAACCACAAAATCTTTAATTTTGTCAAAATTCTCTCACAACATAGTCACACACTCGATCCAAGATCCCCAGCGAGTAATGACCGGGAAATTTGGAAGGGGCAGGCCAGTGGCTTCCTTGTAGACCACAACACGATTCGGAGCTTTCAGCAGAATCTTCTTCAGTGCAGAGATGAACTGATTTGCGATATCGTATTCGTCCCTTATGGATTCACAAACCCTGAGAAGGCATGCACCAAGCATATCACATGCTTCAACTTAGGAAATAAAGGCTTCAATTGGTTAACGGCTGAAACCATGTACGGAGCCTAGTCCGTAACCACAAGAAGAAGTTTTTCAAACACGATACCAGCAGGTTAGAGTTTTTGACAAAAGTCCATAATTGATTGCATTACTGTACTGGCATTGGCTTTCTGCAGCTCATACATATTTTAACAACATGGGCTTAAGGTTCTACCCTGCTAAGGGAAAAAACTATCATGTTCAAAGGATATCGTTCCATCGAGTCTATAGTTTTATCTACAATTATTCCCACATCGCAATTAGACACTTTCTTCTTGATTCTTTGTATGGTTTCTTGCTAAACGGGCTCCTTGCAGTTTTTTCTTAAAGTACTCTCATTCGGCATTAACATCTTTGTGTATTTTTTGAAGGCTGGATGGTTCACCTGCTTGTGTAAGAGCTGCACAAAACTCAATGTTGATTTCCTTAAAATTTTGGCCTTTTGAAGAACTGTTGAAACGCTGCCGCGATTTGTTTGCCTGAAGAATCATGTCCATTTGATGCTTAGAGCTGAAAATGTGCTGTTTGATGCGATCTCGCTGGTGATTTTCATCTAGCGGAATTGATGAATTGCAAACAGTACATCGAACAACAGTTCCATGTGTGTCTATGAAATCTTGTTTGAATTCCTGAGCCAGAACAATAAGTCGAGCACTGGACACCTTTGGCATGATAAAATCTAGTAATACACTCGTTTAGTAATGTAACAAAGGACTAATACCAGTTCACTTGCTAACACAATGTGATTGTTACACAACTCATTCACTTGCTGTCCACACTCTTATATAACACCGCGACAATTACCAGAATGTTCTCATTCATGCTGGAACAGCAGTCTCAGCGATTTCTAGTAGCATCGAGCAGAACCCAGAGTTAATTCTTGGAACTACGCGTTTACGGTTACTGCTGTCTCTGCATGACTTTGGAATCCGCGCAAACAGATGACGTCTGTCACAGTAACAAACTTACATTCACGAACAGTAGGCTACTGATTCTGGTGAAATTAAAAGGATAGAATGACATAAAACAACAATGAGTCATTGTCAGTTGCATTATTGCGGGCTGCTTTATAGTGGTAAAGTAAGTGAAAGAGGATTTGTCGTGCACAATTATTTTCCATTGTTGTAGGTGTGCTTTCAACTCCCGCGCAGCATTTACTGAAAGAGTTAGGCTTACTCTTCACGTGTTCACAGCAAGCTGAAGAGATGTTGATTAAAAGTTAAAAATGTCAATAGTTTATATTGATCAAAATCATATAGAGTAAAATGGAAGGAAACTTAAAAGAAAACAGAGCGAAAAGGGGATTATGGGCAATGTTGTGGGGAAAAGGGATAAAGGTACCCAAAAAGGGAAAAAGGTGTATGAAAAAATGCCTCTTTTGGCAACTAGAAACAAAACTTCACACTGTGGTATCTTTCCGAAAAGCAAATTTACCCTAAGAAAAAAGGTGCGCACCTAAAAATCCTAACCCTGGTTAATATAAAACGGAATCACCAAGCCATGTTCGCACAGCGTATATTCAAACGTTCCCTGGTGAAGCGCCTCCTTCCAGACTTACAATTCACGAGATTGTGAAGAAATTCGAAACCACTGGTTCTGTGGCGAACAAAGAACGAAAACGTAAACGTACGGTTGTAACAGAGGAAAGGTTAGACGAAATAGGCGCATATTTTGAACGTTCACCAACCAAATCCATCCCAAAATTAGCACAACAAGTGGGAATTTCAGAGCCTTCTGCACAAAGAGCAACTAAATTCTTCAAACTAAAGCCGTATAAGTGTAGAGGTGTCCATGCTTTAAAACAAGGTGACCCAGTATCACGAAGGCATTATTGTGAATGGTTTCTTTCATCAGTGATTGTTTAGTTGATCCACAGCTTCTGTTCTTTTCCGAAGAGGCGTGTTTCCTCCTAAATGACCGTGTCAACATTCATAAGTTCATAACAGTCGGTACTGGGCCTCGGAAAATCCACATAGCGTTCAAGAAATCCCTCATGATCGGAGAGTTGAGGTTTGGTGTGCTGTTAGCGCTAGACGCATAATCGTTCCAATATTCTACGAGCAGCGTGTAAATGCAGAGAGGTACCGAAATAACATTTTGACCCCATTTTATCATGAACTGACAGAAGAGAAATCATATGGGTGGTTTCAACAAGATCCTGCTGCTGCCCATTCAACAGAGGAGTCCATGACTAAAAATAGGGAAGTATTTGAAGATAGTGGTTAGTGCTATTGTATGGCCCTCTCGCTGCGGCCGCACCGTAGCCGAGTGGTTAGACCATTCACTTCTCACCAAAGCAGCCCGGGTTCGATCCCAGACAACCACATGTGGGATTCGTGCGGGGGCGCTGGGGCGGGTTTCCTCCGGATTCTCTGGCTTCCCCCGCCATCTCACTCCACCGGTGCCCCATCTTCATTCCATGTATCATCAGTGTCACCGCCTGCGGTGCCGTAGTAGTAAAAGCGGGCGTTAAACACTACCAAAAAAGGGGCCCTCTCTCTCCCCCGATCTAACAGTGTGCGATACTTACTTGAGGGGTAAACTGAAAGACAGTTTACGAGACAAATCCTCATACATTGGAAGAACTAAAACAAAATACTAGAAATGAAATCGGAAAGATTACAGTGGCCCAACTTAATCGTGTGAATAAGAACGTGTTCTCCCGATAATTAGCTTGTTTAGCCGAGGGTGGACGACATTTTCAGCATCTTCTATTAGGTAAGAGTGTTATACATGCTTTACGCGCGGAGTTTATGTAGGAGCAAAGTCGGCTGTGGCACACCGATAGCGCACAGGTGACATGCCGTTCGCCCGTTAGGTTTTAAATGAAGAATCTGTATATGATGGACTTGAAATTCCATACTCATTTCATGACCGCGGGAAAAAACGAATAGCGGCTTACCACGTGAGGAAAGTATGTTACTAAAAATTCAAACCAATAACAAAGAATGCCTCACATATCTATTCTCAGCGCTCCATACATTTATTTGGCATAAATTGTCTCCATCGACGAAATTTGCAGTTTTACTTTCTCTGACACATACGTAGTAGGTAGAGAATTCCACTCAAAAATTCGATACAGAGATGTCAGTGAAAATCAGAGGCGTAGTGTCAATGGATGTGAGATCTATTACATACTCTGTAATTTTCCTCAAATTGATTGGCAGATTGGCGTTCATTATAATTTTGTGGTGCATAATCGTTTCAATGAAATAAAAAATCAAGCTTTCGTAAACATTATGATTTGAATTCGCGCCACTCTGCAGCAGTATGTTTCGAAACAAAGCTTGCATCAACGGCATTTGTCTTCAACTGGAGGAAACTGGTGTGCGCTTGACTCAAGGTATGTAATGTCTTATCGTACATCTCATGTTAAGAATCGCGCTAACATTATTGTACTTATAGTCGAGAATAGAGAGTAATTCGCGATTTGTTTTGCCTCTTGTATGCGTGCTCTTCAACTGTGCACATTCGAGCATGATTTGGGCACTTGGTTATTTACTATTAAAACAAAATGTAGGTAAAGATATGCGCGGATTCTGGAACGAAGGTATGTACACAGGCATTGTACATCCGAGAGGTCAAGAAATGGATCAGAGCTAGAGCACTAAAACACACTTCGTTTCCGTTCCGTTGTTGCAATGAAAATCAAAATAAACTGTTGTGTGATCGACGAACTCAACGTTAGAAGCTTCCAAACATTAAAATTTCTCTAAAAAGCAATATCTGATTAAAGCAGATTTTCCAAAACCCACACTCAGTATTATGACGAACATTAAAAATATGTGTAAGGCATTTCAAGAACAAAGTTTATGAAAATGAGTCCTGGCTGTGTCGTAATATTTTAAAGAAATGTTTTGTCGATCTTTTTGAGTGAGTTTGGAATTCCAGCGGTTATGAAGATTTAAATAACATTTATAAGGCAACCATTAAAGACAACTGTTCTTGTAATCACATAATATGCGAAAAACAACTAAAATTGTTCGGGACAATTCAAGGAACAGTATTTTCATTGAACAGTCAGTATAAGCTCTCAGTTGAACAGCGTAACAATGAAGTGGAAAAGAACAGAGCTTTACTTCCTCATTTTGTGCGGGCTGTATGTTTTCTAGGAAAACAGGCACTTGCTTTCATTGGTCACAGCGAGATGGAAGGATCTTCAAACAGAGGCAATTATATTGAATATTTAAATGAATTTGCAATATATGATGCCTCTCTGAAAGAACGCTTAGAAAAATCGACTGTTTTTTGTGCAACTTCATCTGATATTCAGAATGACTTAATCTCAATTGTGAGTACCGTCATGACGTGGAATTAAGAAAGAAATTTCTGATGCCCTCTTTGTTTCATTAATATTAGATGGGACTTCTGACATTAATAGTGAAGTACAACTCCGTACCGTTCGTTATATAAATGTTGAAGAGACGTTTATTTGATTTCTGACAGAAAAGCAGATTCGCTCTTGAATCATGCTCTCAGTATTATCGAACATTTCTTTCAGACAATGATGAAAGATGATAACTCCGAAGGGTAATTTTGTTTAGGTTGGGTCATATTTTAACGAATTTTACAATATTTTCGTTGGGCTACATAGTCAGTCTGATAGGTAACGCCACTGTTGGAAATACATGTTTTGAGGTCCTCTAAATCCATTTTTAAAAAAAGATCCGTGCGTGTGTGACTATGAACAGCATAAGCCGAAAACAAAAAGTCGTTTAAATACCAAACTTGGTATTTAAGTTCAGTAGTCTCCAAGGATGCGACACGTAAATTTTTAAGAAAATCCTACATTACCCCGGACTATCCTTTACGTGAAACATTTTTCGAAAATTTCAATTTTATCAAAGATGGCTCTAACGACCTTTATTAAAGTATCATATCTTTAAGGTATTTTTATAACAGTGAAACGTATCTTGAACTTTGTGGGAACCTCCTAGGAAGTCATCTTCATTCTGGGTGACTTCTGCATAACTGGTAAATTGTAAGACAAAGACAAAATCTTAATGCACAGAAAGTGTGGATCTCGTTAAAATACACAATTTATATAGCATATTTTTTGCGTAGTGAACAATTTCCGATATATTCCTTGTTAAATGTTTCAATTTTCCAATACTCATACTTTTCTCAAATGAGAAGTCGTTATTCGGACATGCAAAGAGAATTGTCAAAGCCTTCACCTAGTGACCAGCTCTTAAAACATTTTACTATCAGTAAAGTCTATTGTATTCCCATGTTCTCCTTGCACGCACAAGAAAATTAGCAGTAAGATAATTTCTGCAAATATTTATCTCGACTAACATGAAGTATAATAGAGGATAGAGGAACAAACGTTTATAAGATTACTTTGTATTTACTTACAACCACGGAAAGCCATGTGAGTGCAACACATCGTATGTTTTTTTTTTTTTTAGAAAAAGATCCGATATTCGAGTATATGTGCGTTTGATAAGTATAACTTAAAAAAGAAATTTTGCATAAATGCCAAACTGGCGGACATGAAGATTTTCATGAATCCCATTTTACATAGAAGATTTCTCGTTATATTTTGCTCTTCTCAAAACAGTTCTATTTTGATGAAAAAGATACGTATATGTTTAATATATGTGTATAACAAATAAAATGCAGGCAAAACAAAAAATGAGGGTTTTTTGGCGGCATAGGAACTAAAGTTTCTCTGGCTTCTAGCCAGATATATGTGGCCAGAAGCCTAAGAAATTTAGGATTAAAATATGTTTATATTATATCTTGAATTTTCTGGGAATATGTGAAGTCCTTCATTCTAAATGTATTTTGTAACTTTTGTTTAACTGGCGAACCATAAGACATAGAACAATCTGATGTTTTACAGTCACCTGACTTTCTCTCTCTTTGTACTAAGTTTTCCTACATACTCCTGTTCCTGTATCTTCTTGACGTTAGTCGAGATAAACCAAAACTAACCTCTTGTACAACAGCTCTGACGTGCCAAGGCTTACCGACAGGCCGCTGTGTCCACCATCTCTGCCCACTACAGGCGTCATGAGTGGGGTGCAGTGCTGGAAGGTGATCAGCGTCCCGAGGCCTCGCTGCCGGTTATGCGGCCTTCACAAGCAGGGGTCCCTACCTCTTTGCCAAGTAGCTCCTCAATTGGCCCCTCAGGGACCTAACCAGGCTGAGTGTACCCCATGCCAGGCCTCCCAGCAGGGGAAAAATCCCCACGCCGGTACCGGGGATCGAACCCGGCGCTACCACTGCGCTATGGACGCAGTCAGAAGAGATAAACATTTGGAGAAATTATCTTGTTGGTAATGTTCATGTAACTGAAAGGGAACATGGGAATACAGTAGGCTTTGAGCGATAATCCTATCTTTTAAAGCTGGTCGCCATATGAAGGCTTGAAATTTCGTTCTCTTTACACGTTCAAGAGATAAAACGATGAATAATGACCTTCCATTTGAGAAAATTATAACTATTGCAAAACTCACGCAAAGAACAAGAAATATCTCCGAAATGGCTCACTCCACTAAACATGCGTTTAGACATAAATTGTGTTTTAATGAGATCTACTTTTTGTAGGTATAGTAAGATTTGGCCTATCTCTTACGGTTCACCAGTTATGCAAAAATCATCAAGAGTAAACAGGACTACATAGGCCATAGCCAGAAAATTCAAAATATACATTTCATTTGGCATAAAATGCCTTAAAATATGACATTTTAATCAAAATCGCTAGAGCCATTTTTGAGAAAGTAAAAAGTTTCCATGTAAAGGGTAGTTCAGGGTGGAGGAATTTTCTTCAAAATCTTTATGTCGCATCCTTGAAAGATATTAAGGTTAAATACCAACTTTGGTTCTTAACAGACTTTTCGTTTTTAGTTATGCTATTCACACACACACACACACACACACACACACACACACACACACACACACACACACACACACACACACACACACACACACACACAAACACACGCACGCGCGCACGCCCGCACACACGCACACACACACACACACACAGAGACCTGTTTCTAAAAAATGGATTCAGGGGGCCTCAAAACGTATATTTCTGGTGAAATCTCGATATCGAATTTTTGGGTCGAACCCTACTTACTAAACGTAGTGAAAAAAGTAAAACTGCTTGCTATACTCGTACAATAAACCTCGATCTCTTTAAAGCACACAATTTGTTTCACAGAATTTTTTACAGCATCAGCCATTTCCTAGAATTTGTTATGCTTTTTTGAAGCGTTGAGCTGTTATTCATTTGTTTCTCGCTGTCATGCAGAGAGCGCAGTTTCAGAGTGAATGGCGGTTCTTTCAAAGATTTGACTAGCTGTATCCTCTCTGCACCTACAACGAAACAAATAATAAAAGCATTTGTGCAAACGTTCACCTAGATTAACATGAGGTAGATGGAAGAGTAAGCTTTTGTACGAATAGTTTGCAGAAGAGAAAGCTATATGAATGCAACACATCAGAATTTCCAATTTGCCTGCAATTTGTGTGGCGGTTTTTTGTGTCTGTTTTATTCTGTTAAGCTTGTATGATAATGGGGGATTTCACTTACTAACAGCTGTTCCTACCTGGTTGACTATAGGTATTTAACGTGCTGTTGTTCGATTTTGCTCTAAACCAAGCTCACATTCAGTCCCTGGTTCAATGGAAGCTTGGAAATGAATTAACTTTTAGAAAAAAAATATCCATTGCCCTAGCCAGGAATCGAACCCGGAACTTGAGAAGTTAGGAAGCTGATCTCTACTGAGTGTGTGTTGGGATGGGGGGGGAGGTTGTATTGTTGATCAGCTACGTATATAAAGAAACTTTTTCGGACGTAAAATCCTTAGTGTGGCTTTCTTATGAGGGGAAGTAAAGCCGGTGGTCCTGTGTAGGTTTACGCCATATAAAATAACCTCAAGCCTGATAAAGAGGCCTCTGAGCAAAATTAAGTGGTCTTTCATGTCCAATATAGAATGGGACCCTGAGAACCATAGCAGTTAAAAGCGTGTCCGTAAATAACAACTGAATTTTAATATCACTTTGTATTTGTAATCTCTACACAAATGGAAGTTGTAGAGCAAATACCTATAGTGTCTCAGATTAATATATACCTACGTTATATAAGCTAGTAATTAAAGTATCTAGGTGAACATTATTTATTGTTATAGATAACTTGGAAGACTAAACTGCGCTTCCGTTTCTTGTACAACGTGTATCTATCTGTCTGCTTCATGTAATTGCTGAGATAAAATGATTAATTACTTAACAGATTTTAACAACATTAATTTGAGACACTATGTGTGTTTCAACAGAAAACGAAAGAAAAACCTCGAGTGGGAAATGACCTACTTACCCAGGTGTTATCACTTATCAGTGAATTATTGGTTGGAATAATGTACTTTTCCCAACAGCTTAAACTCTTTTGCAACACAGAGAAATTTTGCCCAAGCAAACAACTACGTATAACTTAATATCCTTGAAAAAACTTCAAGATAGTGTAAAACATTAAAATTCACCTTAGGAGTAGAAATAAACAGTTTGAAAGCTGTAACTCAAACTACCCATCCTTTTAATACAGGTCTTTGTACAACAGAAACATGGCTAGACCTGGGTACAAAATGCAGGACTTTGTTTTATTTTCTTTACCACATATCTGTGGCAGAGAGAGTATTGTATTTAGCTAAAATATTGATATCGATATTTCAGCAGAAATATCTGATATGAGGTCCCTGTGCCCGAAAGAAGCCAGATAAATACAGACCATGGTTTTTTAAGTTCGGCCTCTTGTAATGGTGCAACAATGCAAACTACCTGTATTTGAAAAATGTTTCATTATCTTTTTATTTTCTCAAAGATGGCCTAATGATTATGATAAAATATAAAATGCGTAAATTATTCACATGGCTCATCAAATATATGCTTGGAATTTGCTCCACACAGCCTGTTAAATTCTCTTCATTCTGAATGAATTTTGTATAATTGCTTTTAAATATGGTAAGCCATAAGAGATAGACGAAATTTTAAAACACACATTTCATATTTTATACATTTATTTATGTCTTTTAACCGTTTCTGAGCTATTCCTTACCATTCTTTTAATTTTCCTATACTTTATCATATAACTTTTCAAGTACTAAGTCTCTATTCTTTTGTTTCTCAGGATTTCAAGAAAAGATAGTGGAGTTTCAAAGCTATCACATAGAGACCTGCTTTAAATACTTATTTCAATCTCCATAGCCCCCTTATACCTACAATGCAATATGCTAACCATTAGCAAATGCTTATGCAGATTAACATGAAATAGATAGAAAAAATCTGATGTGTTGCACTCACAGGACTTTCTCTACTTTTGTGCAAACTATTCCTGCAAACTTTTATTCCTCTGTCCACTTCATGTTAATCGAGATAAACATTTGTAGAAATTATCTTATTGCTCATTTTCTAGTGATAGTCAAATCTTTTACGAGCACAGCTAGTCGCTATGGAATGGATTTCAAATTCCATTCCCTTTGGATGGCCAGGACATAAAAAGTACCTGTTTGAGAAGAGCATAAGTATTTAAAAATTCAAACTAATGTCGAGGATATCTCCAAAATGGTTAAATATTTATTTGTCATAAACTGTATTCTTTAACCAAGTCTACATTTTTTTGTGTATTACTTTTTGTCCATTTTTTTTACGTTTTACCAATTAAACAAAAGTCATTCAGAATGAAGAGGACCTCAGAGGCTATACACAGAAAACTCAGGATATACATTTCATTTGTAATGAAAATATCCAAGGGGAATCGAAATGCCCTATCTTGCCAATGTTAAAGCTTGACCCATTATCTCAGCAACTATTTCAGATAGTGAGCTAAATGTTTCAAAGTATATTCAACAATACATTTACAGTTGATTGATGAAAAATAAAATACTTCAGGTCATTAGAAGGAGAGGTATGATTTTTTAATAAAGCTCTTAAAATTTTATTGAAAAACGATGGTTTTTAAATTTTAAAAAAATAACTAATCCATACAAATAAAATATTTTTCGTTAAAATAAAGCCTGTTTATTTGAACATGTGTGGTAAAAAGTTTAGCCCTTAGTGTCAATTAGTTTCTGAGATAATGGGGCATTTGTATAGGACATATTATTTCTTCAGAAATTGCTTTCAAACATAAAATTGGAAAAAAGAACTCGCCAATCCACTTCTTTTACCTTTATCCTCTAGAATTTTAGGAACATAAATGTATGAGTACGATGACATAGATGCTACCGCAGTAGGTAGTATGACTTTGTGCAACGTTAGTTAGTTATTATAACTGTTGTAAAATTAACAACGAAAAATAAATATATTTTGCAGGTGAAAAAAATTCATTATTAAGTTGTTCATAATGTATATAACAGCATACTAACTAAAATAGAGGCCAAAAATATGGTGATCCCGACATTTTCCAATTTTTGGCACACAAAGCTAAGAATTTGATGATTGTTAGTCACTAGGCGCCCCATCTTCTATGAAGATGTTAACAGAGAGATTTGTCTGGCGGAATACAAAACGCGATATAAGTCACTGGACAAAAACATGCATTGCGTGTCAGAAGAATAAAGTCACCAGGCGTTTTTGGACACCCCTTGGGAAGTTTCCAAATAATGACGAACGATTTAGAGTTGTCCAATAGACTTGATTGGGTCCCTCCCTCCATGGAAAGAGTATGTTTATTGTCTCACCGAATTGACTGATTTACCAACTGGACTGAAGTTGTTCCTCTTAAAAATATTCAAGCAGAAACTGTATCTCAAGAGCGTGTTAATGCCTGTATCACTCGGTTTGGAACGCCATACCAAATAGTGGCTGATCAGGGAACACAATTTCAGTCAGAACTCTTCCAAACGCTTACGAAAATATGTGGTTGTAAATTAACGAAAACTACTCCATATCATCCGCAATCAAACGGAAAAATTGAAAGATTTCACAGGACATTTAAAGCATCTATCCGTGCTCACAAAAATTTTAAATGGAGCACTATATTGCCTACAATCTTATTGGGACTACGTTGTTCTATCAGCAACGCCACTATTGGAGAAATGGTTGGTGGTACTCCACTTAAATTACCAGGAGATTTTTTCAACGATGCTGATACAAAAGTGAATGCGGAATTGCAGCATTTGTAGTGCAATTGAGGAAATACATGAATCAACTCAAACCTGCTGAATATCCTAATAAGTCAAAGGAAAAACCATTTGTATTCCAAGACATCAATAAGGCAAGCCATGTATTTGTACGAGTTTACAAAGTAAATGCAGCTCTAGAAGCACCGTATCAAGGTCCACATGAAGTCATGGAACATACAGAAAAATTCTTTGGTGTGCAAATAAATGACAAGATTAAAAACATATCCTTAGATGGAGTAAAACCAACATATATACGGGCTCATGATAACCACCGAAAAGAAGAACAACCCCAAATGGTGGATATGCCAAGTAAAGCAAGAATTACAAAGTCAGGCCGAAGAATACGATTTCCAGCTCGCTTCTTGGAAGATGTATAATGACTAAGAAGGGGGTGATGTAGGGACTTGAATGTATGAGTACGATGACATAGATGCTGCCGCAGTTGGTAGTATGAGTTTGTGAAACGTTAGTCATTTATTATGATTATTGTAAAATTAACAACGAAAAAATAAAGTGAAAGTGAAGAATAATTCTTCAATATTAAGTTGTTAAAAATATACATATAAAAGCATACTAACTAAAATATGGGCCAAAAGAATGTTTATGTTTCCACCACAAAGACTGCAACTCACATTTTCAAACAATGCTTTAGTAAGAAATTTTAAATTTATTATTATATTTATGTCATCAGAATCCTTATTTTTCGGCCTGGATGGCTAGGTTCGTTAGGCGCTGACCCACTGATCCCTAGATCGCGGGTTCAAATCCGGTCCAAACCGATGGTTCTTAAGCGTGCTTAAAAATGACAGTTCCATATTAGTAGATTTACTGGCATGTAAAAGAGCTCCTACGGGACGAAATTCTGGCACTCCGGCGACGCTGATATGATCCTGGCAATGGACAGCGTCGTTAACCAACAAACAATTTTAATTTTATGCTGACATAACCTCATCCGAAATAGCCTTTTAATATTGTTACGGGTATACATATATGTTACCTGTAAACTTTATCCTCTTGAAAACGTCTTTTGGTGTCGTCATATTTGCAAAACAGAATAAAACACCAAAACGCGTACGTAGCGCAAAAATGTAGCCTAACTCTCCAAACACAACTTCACAGTGCTTTTAAATTTTCACATAGAGGAAATATGATCGGGATGCCAATAGCTAAAGTAAAACGTTCCGATCAAAATAAAAAGGACCTCCTCTTTAACACCAGTATTTACAAAATTATTGATGTTTTACCAAGTGAGTGTACCAAAATGTTCTAAAAAGCTACTAAGTAGGATTATTTTCAACATTATTTTGAAACTATTTACAATTAGGGTATCTCTATGAAATTTATACCCAAATGAGCAGGAAATTCGAAATATTCAGATGCAATCAAAACATGAGAACGGAAAACAATCATGAAAATCCCATTTCGACTCCCCTTAAACATATGGTATTTTAATCAAAATTGTTAAAGCCATTTTTGAGAAAATCTAAACTTTCGTTAAAGGTTCCTTGTAAAAGATGGTTAGGATGGGAGGTTTTCTTAAATATCTTTGTCGCATCCTTGGAAAATACTAAACTTAAATACTAAGTTTGGTATTAAACCGACTTTCCCTTTTGACTTTCTCTACTGGTAAGTAGATGGAAGTATTGTATTCCACCCAAAAATTCGATGTCGAGATTTCACCAGAAATATATCTTTTGAGACCCCCTGAATCCAAAAAAATCTTATGTGTTGCACTCACATGACTTTCTATACTCTTGTACTAACCATTCTTTCAAACTCTTATTCCCATATCTTCTTGATGTTAAGATTAACATTTGTGGAAATTATCTTATTACTATTTCCTTGTAGGTGCAAGGGGAATGTTAGAATACAGTAGGCTTTGTGCGATAGTCAAATCTTTTAAAGCTTTGACATCCCGTTCTCTTTGCACACTTAACATATAACAAAATGAACAACGATGTTCCATTTCACGAAAGTCACACACATAACAAGGAATATCTCCGAAATGGTTCACCTTACAAGAAAATTTATTCGGACATAAATTGTGTATTTTAGCAAGATCTACGTTTTTTTGTAAAGTATGATTTGGTCTAACTCTAACGGTTTACCAGTTATGCAAAAGTCGTCCAGAGTAGATATGACTACAGGGGCTATAGCCAGAAAATTCAAGATATACATTTCATTTGTCATAAAAATATCTCAAATATATGGCATTTTAATCAAAATCGGTAGAGCCATTTTCAAGAAAATCAAAATTTTCGAAAAATTTTCCATGTAAAGGGTAGTTTAGGGTGGGGCTATTTTCTTCAAAATCTTCGTGTCGCATCCTTGAAGGACATTAAACTTAAATAGCAACTTTGTTTTTTAACGGACTTCTCGTTTTTGAGTTATGCTGTCCACAGACTGACAGACTGACCGACTGACACACACAAACACACACACACGCGCGCGCGCGCGGGACCTTTTACTAAAAATGCTTTTTTTGTTGGATTCAGGGGGTCTCAAAACATATATTTCCGGTGAAATTTCGATATCGAATTTTTGGGTGGAATACAATACTTCCCCTACTTACCAGTAGAGAAAGTAAAAATGAACAACGATGATCCAGTTCACGAAAGTTATAATTTTCCCGAAACTCACACACATAACAAGGAATATCTCCGAAATGGTTCACTCTACAAAAAATGTACTTCAACATAGATTGTGTGTTCTAGCGAGGTCTACATTTTTTGTACACTAAGATTTTGTCTATCTCTTACGGTTTACGAGTTATTCAAAAGTCATCCAGAGTAAACAGGGCTACATAGGCTATAGCAGAAAATTGAAAATATACATTTCATGACAGTTTAATCAAAATCGTTAGAGCCATTTTCAAGAAAATCAAAATTTTGGAAAACTTTTCCATGTAAAGGGTAGTTTAGGGTGGGGATATTTTCTTCAAAATCTTCGTGTCGCATCCTTGAAAGACATTAAACTTAAATACCAACTTTGGTTTTTAACCGACTTTTCGTTTTTGAGTTATGCTGTCCACAGACTGACACACACACACACACACACACACACACACACACACACACACACACACACACACACACACACACACACACACACATACACACACATACACACACACTGACCTTTTTCTAAAAATGCTTTTTTTGGATTCAGGGGGCCTCAAAACATATATTTCCGGTGAAATCTCCATATCGAATTTTTGGGTGGAATACAATACTTCCCCTACTTACCAGTAGAGAAAGTAAAAAAAAAAAAAAAAACAGTCATTTTATGCGCGTGCGTATGTGTGTGGGCAGTGACAGAACGAAAAGTAGAATAATTAGCAAATTCGATATTTATATTCAGCATCTTCCTTGTGCTATGATTTTGCCATGAGTTATAACGTGAATATTTTGGTTAATACCAAACTTGCTATTACGTACAGCGTCTTCCAAGGATGGGACTCAAAGATTCTCAAGAAACTCCCCCATACCAAAATATCATTTACACAAAAAATGTCGTTTTTTAATTTCCCAAAAATGGTCCTAACGGTTTTCATTAAAATACCATACTCTTAAGATAGTTGCATGAAATCTTGAATTTTCCGGTAATAGCCTTTGAAGACCTTCCTTCTGAATAAATTCTGTGTAATTTGTAGACCATGAGAGATAGACACAATATTAGTCTACAAAAATATAGATCTTGTTGAAATACATAATTTCTACAAAATTGTGTTTTGCGGATTTAACTACTTAAGAGAAATTATTTCTTATTGGTTTGAATTTTTAAATACTTTATACTTTTCTCGCCTGCAATATGAGCAATTTATTTGTCCTATCTTTCAGTTGACTTAATGACGAAAGCATAAAACCATGTTATATAAAGTAAACATGATAAATATAGCCAGTGTAACTTTAAAGTGCACAAATTCCTGTGGTTTTTGATCCCAAGTAAGCGACAGTTTAGCTAAAAACATTCAACTGATTTTTCTGTCGGCTTCAAGGAAATACTTAATAATAAAGTGCTAACTATCTGATTTTTTGGCCCGATTTGGTTAAAATGGTCGATTTTGAAACCTTTATTAGCTAATAACGTAGACTACTCCATATTTCAATTAAGTTCGGAGATAATTACAAAAATTACACGTTGTTTCTCATTCGTGCGGTGAATATTAGTGAAGCAGTGTGAACATTCTATTATGTTTCATTATAAATACACAATGCACACAATGTTTTAAGTTGTAGTTGAGTGTTTGCACGTTAATATGGTGGGATATTTTTTCTTCCTATGTTTCCACACGATTTGCTTGTTCTCCCTTGCCTTTGTTTAATTCTTATACATGTTGCCATAGCAAATAAAACAATATCAAAGTTTGGCTACCTACAGTTTAAATTTTCTGTTAAACTGTGCACATCCAAATCCTTCAAAATGGGAAAGCCCATAGTACATGAAGAGGAACTTAATACATCTGTAAAAAGTAAAAACGGCGTAGGAAAGAAGCAAGTAATAATGGCGTTGGGCAAGATGTTACAAATTTCCTACAGCGAGCAAACCACAATAGATATATTCATACCGAAGTAAATATAGCCGAAATAAAAAGAATGTCACAACAAATCGGACAGTATAAAATTGCTAAATGTTCAAGATACGGATGGAGAAGACGAAGCGAAGAAAAAGGCAAAACAAAACCTACATATGTATGTATTAGTTCCAAATCCAAGCCAGCAACAAACCCTATGCATTAGGTGAAATTAATTAGTGTGCAATGCCACCTCTGTGAGGATTCAATTCGTATACGAGGTCTTATATCATCATGTGTTGGATTTCTTCTACTCCAACTACAGAGGAAAAATAGTTGATATCTCGACGGACTAGAAGACTTAGTACACCATAACATAGATGTTCTTTCTGGTTAAGAAGAAGAAGCAGAAAAAGAAGAAATGCAGCTATCCATTTGTAGTCACAACCCATCGTATGTATTGTAGTTTGTGTGCACTTCTAAATTACTTATTGTTAATAAAACTGAAAAGAAAAAAAGAATAGTCCTTATGTTGCTGTAATTAGGTTTCTAAGGTGAACCAAGTGCTGCACTTAGGTTCAGTAATTACATTTTGGATAAGCTATTACACCTGCACCAATTTGTAAAAGTGGAGAAAGTGTTGAGGTATGATGCTACAAATACCTGTTTATTGATGGCAGGAGCAGATATTGCCTATCTGATAAGTGATGACAGGATTCCGCCATCTCCCATTTTTGTATATTGTATGTAACGTAGACGGCGCCGTGGCCGAGCGGTTAGACCGTCCGCCTACCACCTAGAAGGCTCGGGTTCGATCCCAGGGACCAGAATATGGTATTCGTTGAGGACGAAGCGGCGTCTGGGCGGGTTTTCTCCGGGTCCTCCGGTTTCCCCCGCCACTCATTCCAAAAATTCCTTCATCATCGTCTTTCCATTCATCGACTTCGCATGCACTTCATATCATCCTCTTCCTTAGCTGGTGCTTGGCTGACCACCCCCTTCCAGATCTTCATTGTGTCTGCTCCCCGATAGGCGTCTGACTCTAGGCACTGTCTTGTAAGCCCTAGGAGGTGTAAGTCCTACATAACGGGGGAGTAATCAGGTAAAGAAGATGCATTACATAACGTGATACACCATATCGGATGATGAATGAATGAAATTAGTGAAATAATGCTAAAATGAGCCTGAGATCTTTAGAGCATAAAGTTACCCGACATTCCTCTTCTCAGGACAAGGGAAAACCTCAGAATAAGACCTCATCCGGATAACTCACCCTAACCGAGATTGAACTCGAGACCATTATACACACAAATTAACCTAGTCGTCGTAACCTAACACGGGCTAAATTTCGATAACACAAGATCCTGTCATCCCGTTCATATACACACACGACCCAGGGTTGGTAATTTTAACTCTCTGAGTGCAGCTCGCTCACGGTCTTGCACTGATAACTATTTGTTTGGTAGTTTTTTTATTTTTTTATTTATTATTTTTTTTATTTTTAGAAGAAGATTGTTCGAGCTATTCCGCGAGTTGACCAGGCCTGGACTAACCTAACACAGGCTGAATTTCGGTAACACCTATCATCCCGCTCTAATACACATTTCTGAGGTCGATGTGCAACGAGAAAATTGCATGCAAGATCGTAAACCAAAATATCCTAATGTTTCTTTCCATTGATCCTCAGTACTTAATACAAGTTTCCCCATTACTTGTTTGGCAGGAAAACTATAAGTATGCACAAATTTACTTGTTAAATTCAGACCGAAAGTCAGAAGTGTGTATTAGCCCGACATAAAATATGGTGCTGTTTTTATAAAAGGTGATGGTGATGAGCTTTTGACTCTTTCGTTATCTCGGGTCGTGGTACTGGATGGAATGAACATACATTCGGGGTTAGCTTTAGTGAAATATTTTATTGGCACCTTCTTGTTCACAGTATTTAAATTGTATTACAGTAGCAAGTCTTTTATTTCAGTGGATCGACTCCCCTAGCATCGCCGAGATTTAATGTCTGAAAATTTAGCGATATTTCGCTAAATGTGTTTTCTATCACTATATACTTCGTCTATTTTACGTCCTTTCATTTAATTGCACACTTCGTATTAACTAACTTATTAAAGTTAGCTAATGTTTCACTTATTTTACTCAAATTAACGGTCTTTAATCACTTAGTAAATTTACGTTCACTATTTCATGACGCGCACACATAAAAATGCGTCCATCTATACCAAAGGCGCGAACGCTATTAACTAGACAATTGGCGCCGCATCACACTTCTTTTTGTGTACATCCGCGTATGCGTCCATCAAATAGTTCCTGTATTGTTAGGGAAGCGATCTTTAGCTATTCTCCCTTCGCTTTTAATATTGAACACATATAATTCATCAAATAGTTCCTGTATTGTTAGGGAAGCGATCTTTAGCTATTCTCCCTTCGCTTTTAATATTGAAGGCATGTAATTCTTTTATTTATACATATATATTAAAATTAAATATGGGAATATTTATGACGTCTTTAAACAAACTTAATTGTTTGTAACAATGAAAATTAGTAACGCGTTTTCATCATTTAACCAATTCATACCAACATCAAAAACAAATTACACTCTTAACAAATATTCACATAAACTATTTTCTTTTGGGGTCTTACAAGATCCTGTCTCACATGCCCCTTGTTTTGTTTTTCAAGTTGTCACCTACATTTACAATCTTGAAACACAATACAATACTTCTCCCTATTCCTCTAATACTTAATACTTTGTACAATACCCTTTTTTCTTTACAGTCTTCTTTGCTGTATGTTTTTGTCTTTTGTTTTGGCATGACACAGCATGTCTTTATAAATTTTACATATTCAATTACCACACTTCCGCCATGTGATGCAGTATTATATCCATAATTATGGCGTTCACAATTTCGGCTTCAAATGCCCCCCATAGACATTGTCATATTACACAATAATATTGCAATGTTTATGTCTTGCCCGAAAACAATTTTCTTCAAAAATATTACGCGATCGATCGGCAAACCTTGAGCTGATTATATACAATTTTTTTTTTTTTTTTTTTTTTTTTTTGCTTTTCTTTCACAACTGGTTAACATCAATTCATTTTATAATTTTAACATGGTTATGTTTGTCCTGTAAACATTTGTCATACATACATACAAATCACCCTTCACATAAATTCAATTAAAACATTTGTACAAAGTTCACACTCAATAAATAAGTACATAATTATACCCTTTTTCATGATTACAATTGTACAGTTATTATGATTCCCTTATAAATACTATTATTATAATTTACATTTTTTTTGTCATAAACCTAATCATGTCCGTGTACTCATGGTAGCTATTTCCAGAACAACACCTATTTCTATGGAATTATCACCCTCTATCTCTGGAAAATCTAGTTGCTCGCACAAAATTAACTTGGGCGTTCCGTCCTCTATGAAAAGTTTCTAATTGACCCCTATGGTTATGGTGGAAATGATTTCTCCTATGCTCGTAATAGTTACCATTTTTCGGTACGGGACTTTGATATCTTTCTCGGGTGACATCACTTCTAGTATTTCCTGACGGTGCCCCCTGCCCGAAAAATATTGTAGGACTTTTATCTACACTCCTAACCTCGTCCACTATTCCTGTACTAATTTCTTGTTTTACAATCTTTATCTCTTCTCCCATTCCTATACTACTGTCTTGTTTAACCATTCTTATTTTCTCCTTAACCTGCTCGTGACTCTCCCTATCCTCCAATCTCACGTTATCAATATCACTCCTAACCTCGTCCTTAAAACTTTCTAAAACTTTTTCATGGTTTTCCATAATACTCTTACTACTAGCTTTCATCTCCCCCTTCAACTCTTTTTGACTATTTTCTATTTTCCCTATCTCGTTTTCTAACTTTCCTGTTAACCCTTCTTTACTATTTCCTATCTTTTCTGTTAACCCTTTGTTACTACTTTCTATCTTTTCTGTTAACCCTTTGTTACTGTTTTCTATCTTTTCTGTTAACCCTGTGTTACTATTTTCTATCTCTTCTGTTAAACCTTTGTTACTATTTTCTATCTTTTCACTTAAAACCTGGTAACTAGTTTTCATTTCTTCCATTAACTCTTTACGACTACTTTCTATCTTTTCTGTTAAATCCCGACTAAGATTCTGAAAATTAGTTTTAATTTCTTCCTTTAATTTCCGGTTCTCTTTTTCTAACCCATCACTAACCTCTCGTCTTACGATATTTATTTCCTACCTAACCTCTAGTCTCACATTTTCAATTTCATTTCTGACCTCATCTTTAAAACTTTCTAAGACCTTTTGTTAATTTTCTATTTTATTCCCTATTTCTTTCATCTCCTCCCTATTAGTTTTCATTTCTTCCCTTAACTCTTTCTGACTATTTTCTAACTTTTCTGTTAAATCCCGACTAAGATTCTGACTATTAGTATTCATTTCTTCCCTTAACTCTTTCTGACTATCTTTCATTTCTTCCCTTAACTCCGTAAAACTATGTAACAGCGCCACACATTGTCCATAGTAAAGCTTTGAGTTGGACTCTCTTTGCTCACATTACTCTTCCCTAACTCTTCTGCCTGATTTTGCCCATTCCTATCCTCTACATTTTCTACATTATCTATATCATTATTTACATCACCCTCCTGAACATCCATAGTTACATCAGGCTGCTCTATCATCTTCCCACTTCTCAAATACATCTACTACCAAAACATACAAATAAAAGTCTTTCACTCAATACCTTTTTATCTGCTACCTGCTACTACTGCTTTGATGCGGATCCTCTTGTCCTCGTGGTCCTGGTTCCCTCTGGTGTTCTCGTGCTGTTTTGCTGATCAGCTCCACTGTCGTCCCGTTCTACTGCTGTTCAGCTCCACTGTCGTCTGGTTTTACTGCTGTTCGACCACACGTTGTTGCGCCATATGATGTCGAATCGTCTCCACGTTGTGCGCCATATGATGTCGACTCGTCCGTCCTATGCTCTCCTACGCCGACTGCTGCTTTCTGGTCTTCTGCTCCGGCTGCTCTGGCATGTGACTTTAATCTCAGGGTATGCGTGGGTGTTTGCGAATAAAACCAGAACTTCGTTGAAACACTTTTATTCTCACCAAAATAAGAAAGCGTGAGATTTGCCGATCTTTATTAAATTAGTTGAGTCGTTACCGTGCCTCTACTCATACAGAAAATCGTTAATATTAACTATAATGTGTCCTCACACTTGAGGATCCGGAATACAAGTCTCGTGACTGAAGGTGTGGGCGACGAGTGTAGTGACCCGCCGGGTTCTGGAGGGCAACTGTCAACGACCCTTTCTCTCCGGGTTCTCGCAGGCAAGTGTCTGTGCGTTATGACGCTCTCTGTACCTTTCACTTTCTAATTAGCAACAGGGTTTCGAAGAATCGACCATCCCTTGTTTTCCGGCTCACACCGGCGCTGAGCGATTTCCAGGAAAACCGGTATACCTATGTATCAGGCTGACTACCTGGAATTTACCACTAATGTCTTGCTTGTACCTTTTCCTGCCTTTTGACAATTTTAGTCACAGATCTCGTGCATTTATACACGTAATAATTTTAACATTTTCTGATTATCTAATTCCGCCATGTGATGCAGTATTATATCCATAATTATGGCGTTCACAATTTCGGCTTCACATTTCGCAGCTTAGCTGACCTTTACCTTGAAGTAAGATATTCAAGTTATTCATGTGTCCTGTCAAATTTGCTAAGAACGTCAGATCACGGACCCAATTTTCGTTTCTCAATTTTGTTTTTCAATAGACCTACCAATCCCTGCTGCTGACCACCACACACGCTACTCCATCGGTTGCTATGGACATAAGACCGCTCCATGGCAGTGCAAAACGCTCAATAATCTGTTGAAGGCATGTAAAAATATCAGATCCCTTTGTTATGTCTCTCAGTGAAATAAGATCCCAAAACTTTTCCCTCACAATAAGACTTTTATCAGCCCCTCTTATGAACATAGCCAGTTGAGCTGTATCCGATATGGTTGTGGGTTTGTTGGTTTAAGGGCGCTCAACTTCGAGGTCATCTGCGCCCTTAAAAATTCATGGCAATAGCCAGATATAAATTTATTAAAATAAAAAATAATATTACTAGCAACAAAGAAAATATACACATAAACGTAAAAAACAGTGGCAATAGCCAGATATATAAAACAAGGTGATAAATATGTCAAAAAGCATAAAAAGAAATATCTAAAATTTTAAATCCTCATATTGATGTAACACTCCGCTAAAAAAACTTAAAAACTCTATCAACCGCTGTTTTGTCGTCGGCTAAGATCTCTGTAACTCTGGCAGGCAGCTGCAGAGAATCTCGAAGGTGCGCTAGAGAGGAACACTGCAGCAGCACGTGACGGACTGACAAAAGGTTGTCACACAGCGGACATAGAGGGGCAGGGTCCCTTTTAAATAAGTAACCATGCGAAAAATTGCAGTGCTCTATTCCTAACCGAGACAAACTAACCTCCTCGCGGCGAGATATGCATCAGGAAGTTACCCAGTTTATCGGAAGTTATTTCACTTCTCTAAGCTTATTACCACAAAGAGCTGACCACTCTTCGTGCCAGGATGACAGCACCGCTCTCCACACTTCAAGCCTTCCAAATCTTCCGAAGTAACACGTGAGATGGTAATACTGGGTTCTGTAGTTGTCGTCTTTGCTGCCAAATCTGTCATTTCATTCCCCGGCAAACCTATGTGACCAGGAATCCATGCACACACCACGCTAACGCCAGAAGCATGTAAAACATGGAGGGCATCCTGGATACGTTGTACAATAGGATGGGGGTTGTACAGCTCGCGAAAGCTCTGAAGTGCACTAAGGGAATCGCTCAAAATCAGGTAGTCACCTAATTTACGACGGCGCACATACAAAACGGCTCGGTAAATTGCATACAGCTCTGCAGTGAAAATGGAAGTGCTATTTGGAAAACCGAATGTATGTGGTTCGGTTCCATAAGCATAAGCACATCCAACACCGTTGGTGCTCTTTGACCCATCGGTGTAAATACATCGACGACCAGTGTAGCCTGACAAACATTCTAAAAAAACACGTGCGGATACTTGAAATAGGCATTGTGGACTTCCGGTGTACAGTCGTTCCAAGACCTACATAGGACGTACCAGATAGCCAAGGGGGGTAAAGCTTCTCACCCTTGGCGAACATCCTAGGCAGCTCCACTTCAAGCTTCGCTAGAAGTTCCTGGAAACGAAATCCCGCAGGCTTAGGACTATGGGTGCTATTCCTATACCGTTCTCTTAGCGTGGCGGCGAAAAACGAAGTGAACGCTGGGTGCTTAGGCATACATGTAAGCGCACAACCATAATTTGCCAAGAGAATCTCACGCCGATATTGCAGAGGAGGTTCTGCGGACTCGGCGTAGAGGCTCACCGCTGGGCTTGTTGGAAAAGCTCCTATTGCCATGCGGATGTCCCTATTGTGGACCGCGTCTAATCTTCTCAGCACAGATGGTCGTGCTGACGAATAAACAATACATAGTCTAGTTTGGATCGGATCAATGCGCGATACAGTCGCAACAAAATTGTCCTGTCCGCTCCTCACGATTTGCCATTTAGTTCTCGCATGATATTTAGGGACGGTCACATCGTGCTCTTAGCTATGCAATATGTGACGACCAACTAAGCTTCCTGTCCAAGATCAAACACAGGAAGCGCGTCTCATCTGCGAAGGGAAGTACATCTGGACCGAAACGGAGTGAAGGTGGTAATCGTCTCCTACGGCGCCGGAAATTAACGCAGATTGACTTCTCAGTTGAGAAACGGAAGCCGTTTTTTGAACTCCATGCTCTAAGGTTGTCCAAACATTGCTGCAGGCGCCGTTGTAGGAACGCCGTGCGCTGAGAAGAACAATAGAGAGCGAAATCGTCTACGAATAGGCATGACGAAACTCCAGGTGGAACACATTTCCATATGGAGTTAATTGCTATACCAAAGAGCGTGACACTTAGTAACGAACCCTGAGGTACTCCCTCCTCCTGAATAAAATAATTCGAGAAACCGAGCCGACCCTTACTCGGAAAAGGCGGTCTTTCATAAACTCCTGAATGAATAGCGGTAGGCGTCCACGTATGTTCCAGGTATACAGGTAATGTAGAATCCCTGCTCACCAGCATGTGTCGTAAGTCTTTTCGAGATCGAAAAATATGCCAACGGTTTGACACTTCTTCATAAATCTGTCCATTACCTATGTCGATATTGACACAAGATGGTCTACAGTTGAACGGCGTCGTCTAAAACCACAGTGGATGTTAGTCAGTAGGTTACGACTTTCTAATCACCATACCAATCGTCCATTTATCATACGTATCATTTATCATACCTTGCAAACCCAACTCGTGAGGGAAATAGGACGATAGCTGGAGGGCAGATGACGGTCCTTTCCAGCCTTCAAGATGGGAATAACGGTGGGCTCCCGCCAATTTTCTGGGAGTATACTATCAATCCAAACACGATTATAGACCTCGAGCAGCCTTACCTTCAGGAGAGAGCTGTTGTAACATTTGTACATGAATACCGTCTGGTCCTGGTGCTGATAATCGCGAAGAGTTAAGAGAATGTTCTAGCTCCGCCATGGGGAAAAGGCGATTGTAATCTTCTATGTTTCTAGAACGAAACGCGAAGCCTTGAGATTCCACCTGACGTTTAATTGGAAGGAACTCAGGGGAGTAGTTTTCCGAGCTAGACACTTGAGCGAAAGTACTGCCAAACGTATTGGCCACTTCAAATGAATCAACAACAGCTCCTGTGGCTGCTTTGAATCCCGCAATTCGCATATGGGTCGATCGACCTGCAACACACCTTAACCTATCCCACACAACCGAGGAAGGTGTATGTCGGTTAAATGAAGCTACAAATTTGCTCCATGATGACTTTTTGCTATCCTTAATGATCTGTCTGGTCCTGGCACGCATTTTCTTGTATTGGATTAGGTTATCCAACGTAGGGCGACGTTGGAAAACCCTAAGAGCACGCCTTCGAGCACGAATGGCATTCCCACATTCTTCCATCCACTAAGGGACGGGAAATCGACGGGGGTGTGAAGTCGACCACGGAATAGATAGTTCAGCAGCAAAGAGAATCGTCTCCGTGAGATGCTGCGCCAAATGATCCACTGAGTAGTGCTGGTTGTACGTAAAGACACCCAACTGGGTGTAAAGGTTCCAGTTGGCATGTTCCAAAGGCCATCTGGGCATGCGTGTGGAACATGTATCTTGCGTTAAGAGACTAATAAGATATGGCAAGTGGTCACTAAGGTGTAAATCAGAGATAACATTCCATTGTAAGGAGACTGCCAGCTGAGGTGAACAAACTGCAAGATGAATGTGCGAGAAAGTATTGACAGAGTCAGAAATTAATGTAGGTCCTTCAGTGTTGAGGAGAGGTGGGTTGTAACGGTCCAGGAAATCAGCGAGGACCTTGCCTCTCGCACAAGCGCGACTTGAGCCCCAAAGTGGGTGGTGCGCATTGAAGTCTCCCACCAACAGAAACGGTGTTGGTAACTGGGAAAATAGTTCTAAATCAATAGGCGAGAAGACAAGAGAGGGAGGTAGATAAAAATTACAAAGGGTAAACTGAATGGTTGGCAGTATAATCCTTATGGAAGCTGATTGTATATCATACCGTAAGGGAATAGCTTTCATATATACATCATCACTGACAAGCGTCATAGCGCCGCCATGAACCGGAGCATCCCGTATTGGGATGTATCGCCTTAGATTGAAAGCATCTTGAGGACGCAGCTTAGTATCTTGCAAACATGCACTAAAGGTTCGTTCTCTTTGAGCAAAAGCTCAAGTTCTGGTTGTTGTGTTCTAATACCACGTATGTTCCAGTGTAGGATAGCCATACTGATATCTGTATGGGGCAGGTATTCCAAGGTAAGTCTCCATTATTTTGGAGTAGGCGGTTGTCGAACTAATTTTTCCCTTTTCTTCTGTCTTGGGCTGACATTTTATCCAAGGCTTTTTCGCGCCTCTTTTCCACTGGGGCTCTCCCAGCGTAAGTAGATTCCTTTAGGTCTATGTGCTCTGCCGAGGACGTCCGTGTTCCCGTAGTGAATTTTGGTTCGAGAGCTTCGATCCGATTTGACACGGAGACCGGCGAAGGTGACAGTGGCCGGTCTGTAGCCACCCCAGAAGATCTCCAAGGAGACGTCTTTGGGCTTTTCTTTCCCTTTGATGCCTTGGGAGAAAGGTTACTCTCTTTGAGGATATCGGAACTTTTATACTGGGTCTTAAACCTAATCGGTAAAGCATCGTATACTATCGGTCTACTTGTCGAGGTCGATTTCTTTGTTGGCGACCTTCCTGATCTGCTGGGCTGTACTGCGGTGCTTGTAGATGCTGTAACGGACTTAGGTGATGTCAAACGCTTTGGATGTGACTTATCTAAGAGAATTTTGTCTGAACTTGTTGCCCCGTTTATATCGCTAGTTTGAGTTGCAATTTCCCGACGTGGTACCGGTTTAGCTGCATCCGAGCTATACGTACCGGAGTTCGGGATAGCGGGCTGACGCACACTTAAGAGTTTCCGGGCTTCTGAGAAGGACACCTTCTCTCTAACCCGGATCTCCTTGATGGCTCTTTACCCTATATAACGAAGGCATTCTCGGGAGTTCACTGGATGTTCTCCCCTGCAGTTAACACAGCTGCGAGGTGATGTACATTCATCGTCATGGGCGATGCCTCCACAGTTCATGCAGCTCGCTCTACTTCTGCACGTGTCACTTGTATGACCAAAGCACTGGCATTTGTAACATCTCAACGGATTCGGGATGTAAGGCCTTACTTCAATGGCCTCATACCCTGCCTTAATCCTTTGCGGGAGAGCTAACCGATTAAAGGTAAGGAAAAGGGTACGGGTAGGCAGATATTCGCCTCCATCTTTTCTCTGAACCCTATAAACAGATATCACACCTTCATCTGCTAGGTTCTCTTTAATTCCTTCATTGGACACATCGTCCAGTGCGCGGGTGTTCACAACACCGCGAGAGGAGTTCAGTGTTCTGGGCATCTCTACCCGCACCAGATAGCTGGCTAACATGTTGGCTTTTACAATAGTAGCTGCCTGTGCTGCAGAATTAGATTCAAGCGGCAGCGTGCCGTTGCAGTTCTTAAACAGTTTTTAACCGGGTCAGCTATCTTATCCATAGCCTTCTGTATCACGAATGTATTCACCGAGCTAAATGTTTTACCTTCCTCTGATCTTGTTATAATTAAGTAGGGAGGACCACTCAACTCTGCTACTTCCTTTTTACTAACTTTGCTGTATTTGTTTTTATTTTGAGTTTTAGAAGAACTCATGGCGATGATATCCTCCACCACTGCAAATGTCTCCGATGGCACGCTCACATCCTGGGCGCCACCCCGGCTTAGGTGAGAGTCCTGGCCTGGACCTGGCTCACCCTAGGGTCTCACCTCCCAGCGTAGAGACAGAGGGAACCAATCGCCTTCAGGAGTGCATCAGCTCATATAATGGCCCCGCCCCGGGACTGGCCTTTATCAGCGGATACGAACACCGATCCTACATGATAACCAGGGGCTGGGAATTACGCGGTTACCCAGTCACCCCTTCCGTCTCCCCATCCACCTAAAACCCGCGCGTAGGTTATCCATCAGACTGTGTACAGGGAGGTACAAGAGAGAGGTCAAACACAAAAGTGGACCAAAGTTGATTGGGCGTTTGACATGTGCCCCCTCACCCCTTAGAGGAACCCAATCGAGAGTATAAGTTCGGGGCCCGGGTACGCCAAACCCATACCTACTATAGTAGGACCCCCTGGGGGAGTGTGATTTCGGAGTCCTCTTCTCCTAGATGAGTCGTCGACCAAGACTACCGAGCCTCATCTACCCGTTGTGGAATGTTCTTTGCCTCCCCTCACCTCTTGCCTACAAGTAGTCAAATATGACTCACTTAGTAGACCGTCTGGATAATCGAGTTCTGAGCCCTGAGTCAGTTTCTTCGTAGCGCTTGGGAAGCTAATGATTTCTCAAAGTTGATTCATCAGGTGTGTCAATATTTTTATATCTTGTCAGAAATACTTTAAACTCACGTTGGTTCACTTTCGTGATGGGTACGCTGAAACTAATGCTCTGTACAAATCCTCACATTACACTGAAAATTTCGAAGGGCCTGCTGAAGTACTTGGCACTGGATTATTAATAATTTTTTTGTACGTAAAGCGTGAAATAGCTGCCTTATGTCTGCTACCACTTAAATGTACCACTTGCGAACGTTGGTCTGCCGTTATCGCTTTACCACATGACTGAAAATACAGGACTTTACCACCACAGCTTAAAATACCCATAAATTTCGCAGCATATTGTTGCACACAGTAACTTGTACTACTTTTCACTCGGGCATGTTTAATCCACTGTGAACTAAAAACTGTGGATATGTAACTTGGTAAATCAACTAGACGGTTGTATAAAACTTCGGATTCACAAATGACTAATTGACTATACAGTTTAACAAGTATCAGTGTATATATTAGCCGCGCTGTGAAGCGATAACAGGTTTTTTCCGTAATGTCATATCGACGGTGAATGAATGAAATGGGTGAAGCGAAACTCAAATGAGCCCGAGGTTCATAGAGCTTTAAGTTACTCGACATTCGTCATCCCAGGATAAGGGAAAACCTCAGTAAAGAACCTTATCCGGATAACTCACCCTAAGCGAGATTCGAACTCGCGACCTCTTGGACGTGAGACAGACACACTAACCATCACGCTACAGAGGCGGACACGATAACAGGTGCTTATTTATTTCAAGTACATAGCATTAGAGGAATTCCCGCTCCTACCTTGCGAGCTCATTTAGCTAAAGAACGCAGGATGTTTATATTTTCTTCAAACTGAAAGATACTGTAGCTCAGTGGTGTCAAGGTCATAGGGAGTTGAGGGCTGTTCTGGACATTTTCTGCAACCAGCGGGCAAAACATGGCGTAATACATATCGACACTAAAGAAACGTTATCACCTGATCCCTGTTTACTAGCAGGTTGGTTGCGCCAATGGATAAAACCTTTCTTAGAGTGCGTATACCTTATGAATGTTTTCTTTCAGATTTGCCTACAAGGATACATAGCACAGATACAAGTTAGATCTACGAAGGGGAACAGTACTTCTCACACATAAATAGAATAATACTTGACATACTTATTCAAGTTCATTAAAATAGCAAAATAGTTTCAACTTTCTGAAGATTAGGCTGAATTATAGGTACTATTAAACCTACTCTAGCCCTTGGGTTAGCATTCTCAAACTGTGAAGTACACCACTTACGCACGCACATACCTCTTAAAGATAGATGTTTTATTAACTTTTCAATCCCAGGTGTAAAAACCAATTTTCAAATTAATGAATGAACAAATAAATAAATAGGTAGGTAGGAAGGTAGGCATGTAGACAGGCAGGCAGGCTGGCAGGCAGGCAAGGAAGTGCGGAAGTGAGTGAGTGGGTGAGTGAGTGGGTGGGTAGGTGGGTAGGTAGGTAGGTCGGTAGGTAGATGATGGATGGATGGATGGATGGATGGATGTATGGATGGATGGGTGGGTGGGTGGATGGATGGATGGATGGATGGATGGATGGGTGGGTGGGTGGGTGGATGGATGGATGGATGGATGGATGGATGGATGGATGGATGGATGGAGGGAGGGAGGGAGGGAGGGATGGATGGATGGATGGATGGATGGATGGATGGATGGATGGATGGATGGATGGATAGATGGATAGACAGGCCGGCAGGGAGGCAGGCAGGCAGGGAGGCAGGCAGGTAGGTAGGTAGGTGGGTGGGTGGGTGGGTAGTTGGGTAGATAGATAGACAGAAACATAAAACATTACTAGCAACAGGGGTTGGCGATTTCCTCCAAAATTAAAGGGAAGAATTGCATGTAAGTTGTTTGAAAACCACTGTCCTTAAAGATGCATATTTTAGTGCTAATACGCAAAATTTGTACTAATGAAAAAGATGGCGTAGATGAATCTCGAGATTCTAATGGCGGGGAAATTGGAAATGTTGGTATAGGGGTAATGAAGAATGAATCTGAAATTTCAGTCATCTTTTCTACTGACCTGCCAAGACTGCTGCAAATCATGTGACCGTTGTTACATTATTTAATGAAGGAATGCAGATATTGTGGCCAAATGTTGTACGATGTGACAATATTTCGTTATTTTATCTTATGCTGCATCATATATGAAGAAGGCGGCAGCAGGACTTGCAGTAGTTACCTATCCTAAAATGATTCGTTACATGTGTTGCGCATGGATTGCACAGAATATGTGAGGGAATTAGGGTCATATTTCCTGACATTGATAAGTTGATTTCTAATGCGGAAAAAAGTGTTCATCAAGTCACCTAAAAGTACTGAAATTTTTCACAACAAAAATCCGAAAACTCCGCTGTCTCCCGTGCCTGTGGTGACTCCCTGGGGAACATGGTAGGCCGTAGTTCAATAATACGCAATAAACCTGGATAGTTTGTCTGCTGGCATATGAACTAAATTGTAAATATGCCAGTTCAATTAAAATTCTTTAAGAAGTTTTAAGTGACATTGTGTTAAGAAATGAGTTAGCATACATTTCCGCAGATCTGTGTTTTCTCTGTGATGCCATAAAGAAATTGGAATCAGTAGGAAAGCCTTTGAGAGAAGCAACTGAAGTAGTTCAGGATGTGGAAAAGTTACTGAATGTTCTTTCTGATCCTTCAGCACAAAACTTAAAAGAAAATGCAAGGAAGTGTTCGAAATAGTATTGGATTTAACATAATGTGTAACATTTCAAATGTGTTGGTCGGGCAACTTGAAGAAATTGTTGATGTGAGTGTGAGTGACACTGCACGTTATAATTATGCTAGACTTAGTTCTTGCGACGTGGAGCAGTCATTTTCGAAGCTCAAGACACTTGTTCATGACAATCATCAATTTTGGGCAAGGAAAATTTAAGGAATCATGTGGTCGTATACTGTAACTCGACAGTATTTGGCGATCCCTTCCAAGAATAATGTCTGGTGAGTACCACGTACGTTTATAATAGTTCAGCCATTCAGATCTTTAAAATATTTTATTTGTTTTAGCACACATTTTTTTTACTTTTTAGCACATATGTATTACATTTTCAGTACATCCAAATAAATATTTTGCAAGTGTATAGCACCTAAAAATCCAAGCCCTAGTAATTACTTTAGGAGCGTTGTTTGAAGTCGAGGTTGTTTCTTGGAGAGCTTGGAACGTAGCCGACCACGTTTATAACGACCTTTTCTTTTAGAGGAAAGTAATGACGTAAAGCAACAAATATGAAAACTTCCTTCTACTGAGCATGCGTGATGGAGGCTGCCAATCTTTAAATGACAAACGAAATCCGCTGAAATGGCAATGTTTTGGTTTGTACTTGTTCTTCTTCCTAAGGAATTGAATCGTAACCATACGGACGAATAATCGTTGTATATCTAACCCTATCTTGTCGGTCTGTGTGGCTCAGTTGGTTAGATGCTGGCCTACTGATCTTAAGAGCTAAGAGCGCGGGTTCAAAGCCGGTCCAGACCGATGGTTTTAAGTGTGGTTAAAAACGACAGCCCCAAGTGAGTAGATTTATTGGCATGTAAGAGAACTCCTGCGGGATGAAGTTCCGACACATTGCGGCACTGCTGCACTCCTGGTTATTGACAGCGTGTTAACAAAATATTTATTTTAACTTAACCTAACCAATCGTGAATCAGAAGCCCAACAAAGTTGAATGAGCGGTTCGCTTTTGGCCCATTGTCATCTCCGTGTATTTCGAGTTTCGCTACAGATGCAATTGTACAAACAAAATGGTGCTAACATAAGGCTAATAACAGTGCCAACGACCGACAAACACACTGTACCAAAGGACACAAGCAAAGCGAGGGTGTGTTCTTATTAGTATGTTTATGATTCACATATGAGGATAGGTACCTAGGAGATTAGGTTCCTGATTCATGGTTTCTTAAATATTTGCCTTTGTGCATTGTTTACAGTCATATCAAATGCTAGCTGTAATGGGAACTGTAACCTCGACATAGGGAAAGGCGCGTTGGGATCAGTGGAAATCAACTTTATTCTTGACATGATGATGTTTCCCTTTCCAGCTCCCGTAAGGCATGTACCAATAGAGAACACTCCAACCTCATTTGCTCGACTTCTGAAGCGCATAACAATAGCACCAACTTTCAGAAACCGTTTGTGTGGAGGCATTTCTGGAGTAATGGAATTCAGGTAGGCTAATGGAATGTTAAGCCTTTCTGCTGAATCATCCGTGATGATGGAGTAGTCTACTTGTTGGAAATTCCTTCAGTTAAATCCCACATTTCTTTACATGATATAGCTGTCGTTGGCATTGCACCTGTGAAATTTGATGAAAAATCTGGAAATATTATAAAAATTTACTTTTTACTGCAATTCTTCTTCTTCTTCTGCTCCTCCTCCTCCTCCTCCTCCTCCTCCTCCTCCTCCTCCTCCTCCAGTACAAGGATTAGGCTTCAAGCCTGCACTTACACCACATTTATGCTTGCCTCTGGAGCGGAAGTTCCGGTTTCGATCCCCGGTACCAGCATGGGGATGCACTCAGGCTCGTTGGATTCCGGTGGGGCCAATTGAGGAGCTACTTGATAAAGAAATAGGGACCCAAGGTTGTGAAGGCCGCATAACCGACCGGGAGGGCTCGGGGCGCTGACCACGTCTCACCCCCCAGTTCTGCACCCTACCCATGACGCCTGTAATGGGCAGAGGTGGGGGACGCAGCGCCCGGGCGGTAAACCTTGGCCCGCGAAGGGCTCTTGCGCCTAGGGTTATTACACTACATATATTCATTTAGCGCTTTTCATTTACTAATAGCAGTAAGATTTATTTACTTAAGACTCACATGGCCGTTTTTTAAATGTTATAATTACGTTATTTTTTGTTTTCATATAAACCAAAATACAAAGGCTTATCCCTCTTTTCTAAACTTTTTTCAAAAAGAGGTTAGAGGAGATGTAAACAAAGCCACGTGCGTTTTGACCACAGCGCGCCCTCTTGACGCTTTCGCCGTCTAAATAGTCCCTTGAAGAAATACTGTTACTGAGGTATGAAACGTCATTTAATGTTTGCTAAAGCATGAACTAAGTGTACTGAGCATAGTTAAAGTGTAAGAATACGCAGTTAAGTGAATCCGTAACCAGCCTAATTCATTCTGCGCGCGCATTATTCAGTATGAAAGTAACATGGCGGAACAAATGAGTGTTGTAAAACATACGTGAGGCAAACCGTTGCGAAGTGGTGAAAAGACAATATTGAACATATTTAACAAGTTCTGCGAGAAATATCACGAGCTTGCTATCGAAGATGTGATGAAATTAACATCCGAGTTTACCGGTGCGTCAGTTGCAAGTATTTACAGTACATCCAAACAAAAATCGACAGTTGGTGAAGATACCGGTAAAAAGCGACCACGTGCTAGATAAATGGTGGATGTAGTTTGCGACGAATTTGTGAGTGTGAGATCTGCAATCCGTCGAAAAGTTCACCAGTTCTTCGTTAACAATGAACCCCACCTTAAACAAAGTGCTGTTGGCAGTTAACTCTGATCCCGATCTTCCAGATTTAAAACGAACTTCCCTCCACAAGCTGCTTCTGGAGATTGGTTTCGAGATTGTGGGCAGGAAATGAAAAAGTGTTATTGTGGACATAGATGACGTAAGTAGCAGTTAATTTCCAGGTGCTATATGTTATTTGGATCAAGTAAATATATCCTTTAGTAGTGTAAAATGCATATTATAGCTGCACATAGCGGTAGGTAACCTTTTGCATCATTGCGAAAGCACGTGGTCGCGGAGTGATACAAACCGGTGCTTTGTTTATATCTCCTGTAATCTCTTGATGAATAGAGTATAGAATAGCTTCCTTTGCATTTTAAAAAACTGTGGAGTTCATTATAATGGTTTGTTAAAGGTAAAATAAAATCCTCTGCAGGACGTGCAAAACCGTTTGACATATGGAACATCTTAATTAACACAATTAAATTAATAAAATCTAGACAGAAACATTAATATCTCTGAAACAGATGCAGGTTTCTGATTGAAATTAGGTATGTAATCTTTATATGACATTACCTCACTGTGATAAAAATGTCAGGTTGCACGAAATCAAAGTTGTGGAATTTTCTTTTTCACAGGTGCATTGCTTTAAATACCAAGTTTGATATTTAACAGACTTTTCGTTTTTGAGTTATGCTGTACACACACACACACACACACACACACACACACACACACACACACACACACACACACACACACACACACACACACTCTCTCTCTCTCTCTCTCTCACACACACCGTTTTCTAAAAAAGCTAAAAAATCTGTTGTATTACTTTCATATAACCCTCTCAACTCACTTCCTTATAAATTAATTATTATTACAAAAAGTGATTATCTATTTCTTGTTAATCCAGATAAACTTTAGTTCACATTAAATTGTAGTACAATAGATAACGCGATAGTCAGATTTTTAAAGAGCGTGTCGCTATAAAGTCCATGGTCTTTAAAACACCAATAGAAAAAAAAATAATAAAATAAAATGGATAAAAGTATGAATATCAGCTTCCCAGTTAAGTAAAATTTAATTATTTGAAAATTCAAGACAATAATAAGGAATACTTTGAAATGGTTTAGACCACAAACAAATCTATTTGACATGAAGTGTGCATTTAAAATGGTATCTACCTTTTTTCTGTAATAAAGTTTTGTCCTCTTATAGTTTACCAATTATATAAAGGTAATTTAATAAAAATCTTAGAGCCATTTTATGAAAATCAAAACTTTAAAAAACGAACCTCTAGGTAAGAGATAGTTTAAGGTGGGGGGGGGGGGGGCTGATTTTCTTGAAAATCTTCGCATGGCATTCCGGAAAGATACTGAACTAAATTACCAAGTTGATTCTGCTCAGTTCCATACACGCACGCACGCATGCGCACACACATTAGCGCGCACGCACGCATGCAATACACAAAGACGCTAAAAATGCTATTTGTTTTTCTTCATTTTATGGATTCAGAGAGTCTCAAATCTCATATTTCCAGTGAAGCCGCGGTATCAAATTTTTGGGTGGAAAACAGTTTTTACTCCACTACCTACTATGGATAAGTAGCAGAAAAAATAAAAATCTGATGTGATACACTCACATCCCTACTTTTGTACTAACTATTCCTACAAACACTTACTCCTCTATCTTCATGTCAGTCGAGATAAACATTTGCAGAATTTATTGCTAGTATTCTTGTAGGCGCAAGGGAAATATGAGAGAACATCCTGTAGTTGGATAGCTGTCCTATTTTAGGGTTGTCATAACTACACGCCTGCTAATACATCTGTAGAAGACAATTTTAAATATGAATTATAAAGGATAAAAATCGTATAATGTAAACATATTTGATAAAGTGTAATAATATATACAATTATTATACAATTTGGAAATAGGACAGCTGACCATTTTAGAACTATTTATTTATTTATTTACTTACTTACTTACCTACCTACCTGCCTGCATGTCAGCCCGCCCGCTTGCCTGCCTGCCTGCCTACCTACTTATTTCTTTAATTTAATTTAGTGTATAATTTGTAAACTAAGATCTTCTAAAACACTTATTGTATTTCAAAACGTCGGAACAAATTAACAGTAAATTTAGTAATCACTCCACGAGCACCAAAAGTGACCAGTCACTTCCCAGTTTGAAATTTTGTACTTGTCTCTTAAATAAGGAATGCAAGGCTCAAAATGCAGAATTTTTCCCTTATCAATCTCCTTAATTTGGTCTAGATCTTTTTTTTTCCCCAATCGGATTGTAGGGTCAAGAAGTAGTCCCCTATTTTGTTGCCTGTCAGTGCCAATTACGTCTATTATATAACACAATATAAGGTTATAAAATATGTTGTCAACGTAAATATCACCATTTCAAAGCAATCGCAATGTATACGTTTCAATAAATCGTAATTAATTTTTCCTGGATATAAAAAAATCTTCTTACTAATATTTCCACAAACCAGTATGTATTTTCAAAACTTAAACGCACGAGAAATATGTCTTTGTCTTCTTCTTCTTCATTTGAATACCCTCCCCTTCTGTAGGACTTACACCCCGTAGGACTTGCAAGCCAGTGCATAGGGTCAGACGCCTGTCGGGGAGCACAGAAACCTACGGACCAGACAGAATTAAGACCTGGAAGCGAGTGGTCAGCCAAGCACTGGGTATGATAGTGAGGAAGAGGACGATATGAAATGCAGGCAAAATGGATGGTTGGAAAGGTGATGATGGAGCAATTGGTGGAATAAGTGGCGGGGAAAACCGGAGAACCCGAAGAAAACCCACCCAGACGCCGCTTCGTCCAGCACGAATATCACATGTGGTCCCTAGGATCCAACCCGGGCCGCCTAGGTGGTAGGCGAATGGTCTAACCACGGCGCCGTCTATGTACGAGATGTCTCCAAGTAATGTGTATAATTGCTAATTCTTTATAGCAGTAATGAGAAAATCAAATGCCTTGTCGTGGCCTACATTAAGCTTAGAGCGATAGTCAAATCTTTTAAAGCTGGTCGCTATATCAAGGCTTTGAAATTCCGTTCCCTTTGCACAGCTAAGATATAAACAAAGTGAATTATGCCTTCCATTTGAGAAAAGTATAAGTATTGAAAAGCTCACATAAATAATAAGGAATATCCCCGAAACGGTTCACACTAACGGTTCCTTTGGACATAAGTTATGTGTTTTAACGAGATCTACATTTTTGTACAGTAAGATCTGGTCTCTCGCTTACGGTTTACGAGTTATTTAAGTCATCAAGAGCAAACAGGACTACACAGGCTATAGCCACAAAACTAAAAATATACATTTCATTTGTCATTTGTCATAAAAATATCAAATGATGCTGTTCACATACACACGGACCTGTGTGTGTGTGTGTGTGTGTGTGTGAGAGAGAGAGAGAGAGAGAGAGAGAGAGAGAGAGAGAGAGAGAGAGAGAGAGAGAGAGAGAGAGAGAGAGAACAGCATAACTCAACATTAATGTAAAGCTGGTTCTTACTTCTCACGCAACTCGGGTTCGAATTCCGGTCGGACAAGCTGTCTGGCTGAGATTTTTTTTCCTCCTCATTCCTTAGGATTTTTATTATTAGGCAACTAACTGCAGCACCTTGCATTCCCTTCACCATTTCTATATCAACTGAATACTTCCGTTCATCACCTTAAATGATCCATTTAACCTAGAATTGAGAGAGAGAGAGAGAGAGAGAGAGAGAGAGAGAGAGAGAGAGAGAGAGAGAGAGAGAGCGCACAAGGTAGTTGTACACTGTCTCTAAAACGGAAAGAAATAGCAGACTTCTTCTTTCTTTTTTTACTTTCTCTACTACGTATAGTAAGCAGGGGAAGTATTGTGTTCTATCCAAAAATTCTAAGTCGAGGTTTCACCGGAAATATATGTTTTGAGGCCCCCTGAACCACGCGCGCGCGTGTGTCTGTGAACAGCATAACTCAAAAACGAAAAGTCGGTTAAAAACCAAAGTTGGTATTTAAGTTTAATATCTTTCAAGGATGCGACACGAAGATTTTGAAGAAAATTCCTCCACTATAAACTACCCTTTACGCGAAACATTTTTAGTTTCTCAAAACTGGCTCAAACGATTTTGAATAAAATGCCATATATTTAAGAAATTTTTTATGGCAAATGAAATGTATACTTTGAATTTTCTGGCTATAGCCCAGGTAGTCCTGTTTACCCTTGATGAGTTTTGCATCACTGGTAAACCGTAAGAGATAGACCAAATCTTACTATGCAAAAAAATGGAGATCTCGTTAAAACACACAATTTATGTCCAAATGCATTTTTGTGGAGTGAATAATTTCGGAGATACTCGTTATTTGTGTGAGTTTTGCAATTCTTATACTTTTCTCAAATTGAAGATCGTTTTCAGTTTTTTATCTCTTGGCCGTGTAAAGAGAGCGGAATTTCAAAGCGTTTATTTAGTGATCAGTTTTAAAAGATTTGACTTTTGTTCAAAGTTTACTGTATTACCATGTTCCCCTTGCGTCTACAAAATTACCAATAAGACAATTTCTACAAATGTTTATCTCGACTAACATAAGAAGATAGAGGAATAAGAGTTTCTGAGAATAATTGGTACATGAGTAGAGAATGTCATGAAGATTTGTTTTATTTGTGATTAGTTCAACAATCCATGTTTGCAAATGTATTGGGTGTCCCCCTCCCCCCCAAAAAAATATAAAACTAAAAATAAAACCCGACAACGCTTAGTATGTTGTGCAGGATGACAAACTGAACTATTTTCAAATAGGAATCCCTTTCAGGAAATACACGGTTTGGGCACTGTAGCGCATCGAATTTTGAGAACGAACGGTTGTGGCAATTTAACATTCGTTTTGGAATCTTAATACGGAAGTTAGCAACACCTTAATCATTTGTGCACTGCGATGAACCACTTGAGCATAATAACATCCTGTGCATGCGCTACATTCCTCCATAGAATCCTTGGTGCTTATCCTACTGCGTTACTTGTGTAGTTTGCAGTACAGTAACTTTTTTTTTACGGCAGTGCAACATGTACCAGTACACAACTGCTGAAATGGCCGACATGAGCTCCAGCACACTCACGTAAATGTGCGGAATCACCTCAACGTAGCATATCCAAATCGGATTGGTAGCGGTGGACCAGTTCCATGGTCTACAGATCTGATACCTCTCGACTATTTCCTGTGGAGTTGTATGAAGAGTACAGTGTATGATTTTTGTGTGTATTTGTAATTGAAAATGTCCGCAAATTTGCGGTTTAATAAAAGATACACCTTTGAAGTGTTATGGCCATTTAGGGTATTTAAACTGGGCGTTAAGATTGCAGGGTCTCCCCAGCGTCATTTCGGATCAAGTTATTACATGATCACCGAGTGGGATGGCTCAGGAGGTAACGTTTGTGGCCCTATTCGGGAGGTCGCGGGTTCGATTCCCGTGGCCGACCTTACTGACCTCGGATTTTTTCGGGAGTTTCCTAGGTCACTAAGGCGATTGCTGGGAAGCATATTTACCTTGCATCCCCCGTTTCACTTCCTTTAATTTCATTCTTTCTATCTGGTCTTTTCAGGTTGTAAGAGTCAGTGGGGTCGCTGGTGGTGCTTGCGCTCTGGAAATACGGTGCTTGGCTGAGGGGAGGCGCTGTGGTCGGCCAGCCGCCCTTCCAGGGGGACTGCTTGATCATCCGGATTTGACTGGTGGCGGGCCCTCTGTGGTGACCTGGAACTCCGTCGGGCTGAAGAACTTGCCTGCACCTGTTAGGAACCCACCGTGGTAGTAGTTCCGCCTGTGATGCGTTCTGGCTGCCTGTAGGGTACTTTCATCTCATTCTTCCTCCTGGGGTCTGACCCACAATAAGCAATCGGCTGACGTGCCGGAAATCCTACCGTGACAGACAGACATACCCACATTTGATATCCGAAATGTCTTTGTTGTCTGAGATGATAGAAACATCTGGTAAAATTTAATTTACAGTAGTAGGGCTATGACATAAATGTTAGGTTAGTGTATGGTCTCAGATGCACAGGAAAAGGCCAGAAAAGGTGGAGGTATGCTTTTTGGGATATTAAGCCTTGCTCCTCCTCCTCCTCCAAAGTTCAGTGATTACACTGAATTTTTAAACAGCAATCTAACAGGACTAAAAGGAGGATTGCACAAATTTAAGAGTCCAGGAATGAAGATCCAGATGATTATGATCCTCAGTACCTTAAAATATTGAAGTGAATCTGCAACTTTCTTTTCTGTAAAGTACCTTTTTAAGCACTTAGGCACCGTTTTCTAAGAAACTATTCAAACCAGAATGTTAAAGTCTTACACACTCATATATAACATTAACCACTACTTTCATAAAGTTATAATAAACAAATCTGATGTGTTGCACTTACATGACTTTCTCTAACCTTGTACTAAGTATTCTTACAAACTCTTATTCCTCTACTTTCATGTTAGTCGAGATAAACATTTGCAGAAATTATTTTATTGCTTATTTCCTTGTAGATGCAAGGGGAATATGAAAAATAGTAGGCTTTGAGCGATAGTTAAGTCTTTTGAAGCTGGTGGGTATATGAAGGCTTCGAAATTCCGTTCTCTATGCACGGCCAAGACATAAAAGAGTGAATGACGATCTTCCATATGAGAAAAGTTAAAGTGCTGCAAAGCGCACACAAATAACAAGGAATAACTCCGAAATTATGCACTCAAAAATGCATTTGGACATAAATTGTGTGTTTTAACGAGACCTACATTTTTTGTATGGTAAAGGTAAAGGCTACATAGACAGAGGGGGACACCTCGCTCAAGTCAACCTAGACATATCTATTGTGGCTACCACTCCCCAGGAGGCAAGGATGAAATGAGGGAACCGAAGGTGCTATACAGGGTTGCAGCTGGACAGACCACAGAGACGCGTGTAAGTCCCTAACAAGTGCTGAGATCTCTTCATCACACGGCAGGTCCGGCATCGCCGGACGGAGGACAAGGGCCGCCAAACGCCACCTAGCGCCGAGAACAGCAGTTACCATACGCAGTCAACCACGCCATCTGCCCGGCACTGCCAACACTACACGCCTGGAAGTACACCTGAAAGATGAAAAGGAAATGCACTGAAGGGAAATGATGGAAAGGAAACCGTGGTATGAAATAACGCCTAAGTGACATGGGGAAACCACAGAAAAACCCATATCAGAGTGCGCGGCGACGGGGATCGAACCCGCGACCTCCCGAATGTGGGCCACAGACGTTACCACCTGGGCCATCCCGCTCGGTTTTTGTATGGTAAGATTTGGTCTATCTCTTACGGTTTTCCGGTTATGCAAGTCATCAAGGCTAAGCAGGACTACATGGGATGTACCCAGCATATTCAAAGTATATGTAAATGTACATTTCATTGTCCATAAAAATATCGTAAACATATGGCTTGTTAATCAAAATCGTCAGAGCCATTTTTGAGAAAATCAAAATTTTTGAAAAATGTTCTATGCAAAGGGTGGTTCAGGGTGGAGAAATTTTCTTTAAAATCTTCGTGTCGTATCCTTGAAAGGTATATCAACTTTGATTTTTGACAGACTTTTCGTTTTTGAGTTATAGGCACTGTTCACAGGCAGACACACACACGGACCTTTTTCTAAAAATGCTTTTTTGGATTCAGGGGGTCTTAAAACATAGTTCCGGTGAAATCTCGACAGCGAATTTTTGGGTCAAATAGTATACTTCCCCTACTTACTATACATAGTAGAGAGAGTGATAATAATGCATTATATTATCATAAAGAATGAAAAAAGAATTAGAAAATTAACCCTCTTAAAATTTGAAACGAAAATACTTATTTTACAGTGAACAAATTAAGTTAAGTAATGGACTACAGCGTCAAGTACACTAAAACATACATGAAAGATTGTAATTTTACACAGAGAAAGATGTTTGAGAAAATGTACATATAATGTCACCCATGTGTTTTTTTTTAAACAAAGTATCAATACTCTTTCCAGATTTGACATTTTGTATGCTATCAACTAAATGGCATATAAACATAAACTAAAACCCAATAGGTTCCGCTAAACCTTATTCATAGGCTTTGAAGTTTGAGGAAATGTCATTCAGCTGTTGAGGCACATCAAGTAGCTTCACTGCAGCATAGCATACATAAGTGCAATCTTCCCTTGGAATTCACACAATTGTATGCAGCAAGTTGAGAGAACAGTGATTTTTTAAAAATATACAACAAAGCTGGAGTGTTTCCGTGGTATAGTGATCACTGAGCCAATTTCACACCCGAAGGTCCCGGGTTCGATTCCAGGAAAGGGGTGGGAATGTTTTTTTAATTATATGCATTGTTCCCTAGCCTCCATAGTCTGGAAGTGTGGATGTGTGAGTAAATGTGCGTGTGAAAGTAAGTTCAAAAATCTGATATGTTGAACTCGCTTAACTTTCCCTACTCTTGTACTATTCTTGGAAACTCTTATCCCTCTAACTTCTTCATGTTTGTCGAGATAAACATTTGTGGAAATTATCTTATTGGTAATGTGTTTGTAGGTGCAAGGAGAATATGTGAATATAGTAGGCTTTGAGCGATAGTCAAATGTTTAAAGCTGGTCGCTAAGTGAAGGCTTTGAAAATCAGTTGTCTTTACACGGCCAAGAGACCTTCCATTTGAGAAAAGTATTGCACAACTCACACAAATAACATGGAATATCTCCGAAATTGTTCACTCTACAAAAACCTGCCTTTGGACATAAGTTATGTTTTAACGAGATCTACATTTTTGTATAGTAACATTTGGTCTATCTCTTACGGTTTACCAGTTATGCAAAAGTCATCAAAAGTAAATAGGACTACATGGGCTATAACTAGAAAATTCAAAATATACATGTCAATTTCCATAAAAATATATCAAACATATGGCATTTTAATCAAAATCGTTAGAGCCATTTTTGAGGAAAAAAAAAAAAAAACATTTTCTAAAACTTTTCCATGTAAGGGGTAGTTTAGGATGGAGGAATTTTCTTCAAAATCTTCGTGTCGTATCCTTGAAAGATATTCAACTTACATACCAACTATGGTTTTAACTGACTTTTCGTTTTTGAGGCATACTGTTCTCTCTCTCTCTCTCTCTCTCTCTCTCACACACACACACACACACCTTTTCTAGCAATGCTTTTTTTTTTTTAATTCAGGAGGCCTCAAAACATATTTCCGGTGAAATATCGACATCTAATTTTTAGGTGGAATACAATACTTCCCCTGCTTTACATAGTAATTAAGTGAGTGAGTGAGTGAGTGAGTGAGTGAGTGAGTGAGTGAGTGAGTGAGTACTGGGCTACAAGCACCGTGCTGCCTCAGTTCGTGCTTCGCAGTGGTAGCGGTTGGTTTGTCTTGCTTAGCAGTGGCGGTCCGTACTTCAGTGTCAGTTTGTTATAGAAGGGCACTCATTAAAGTGAAGGGTACCCATGCCGACACGTTATTTCAATCCCGAATGGGAAGCTGAGTACTTCTTCATGGAATATAGCAGTGGTGCTATTTGTTTAATTTGCCAGAAAAAAATTGCAAGTGCTGAAACGGTTTAATCTTCAGCGACAATTTTAATACATTGCATGCTAATGATTATTCGGCCCTAGAAATAGAAGAACGCACTGCAGAGATACAAAAACTCAAAGAAAAGATCGCATCGCAGGAAGAGGAACAGGAAGAAGGGGATGACGGAATGGCAGAAACCTCAGTCTACGTGAGTTACGAAATAGCACTAGAAATTGGAAGATTTTCTAGTAGTTTTTGTGATGGTCCACTTATTAAACGATGTATGCTTATAGCTGCAAGTAAATTCACCCCTGTCAGTGTTCGCCAGTTCGAGAGTGTCAGTCTGTCACCTCATACTGTTTCACGCAGAATTCAAGATCTGGTGGACAACATTTACACACAACTTATTGAAAGAGCAAGAGAAATCGTTGCATTCTCTATTGCCATTGATGAGAGCACTGACTTATCATGTATGGCTCAATTATGTATTTTTACTCGTGGAGTAAATGACAATTTGGAAGTTGTGGAAGAAATGCTAGATCTGGTGCCAATAAAAGGCACAACAACAGGATCAGACTTCTGAATTGTGTAGTAGAAGTTGTGGAGAATGCAGGGATTCCATGGGATACACTCATATCGGTAGCCACCGATGGTGCCCCAGCTATGGTTGGTTCACACAACGGATTTGTGAACCCCTGAACCAAAAAAAAAAAAAAAAAAAAAAAAAAAAAAAAAAAAAAAAAAAAAAAAAAAAAAAAAAAAACCAACAACAACAACCCTGATGTGTTGCACTCACATTACTTTCTCTACTCTTATACTAACCATTCTTACAAACTCTTATGCTTCTATCTTCTTCGTGTTGAGATAAACATTTGTACAAATTATCTTATTGCTTATTTCCTTGTAGGTGCAAGGGGAATGTTGGAATACAGTAGGCTTTGTGCGATAGTAAAATCTTTTAAAGCTTTGACATTCCGTTCTCTTTGCACACTTAACATATAAAAAAGTTAACAACGATGATCCATTTCATGAAAGTTATGTTTTCTGAAACTCACACATATAACAAGGAATATCTCCGAAATGGTTCACCTTACAAGAACATTTATCCAGACATAAATTGTGTATTTTGGCAAGATCTACATTTTTGTATAGTATGATTTGGTCTATCTCTAACGGTTTACCAGTTATGCAAAAGCTACATGGGCTATAGCCAGAAAATTCAAGATATAACTTTCATTTGTCATAAAAATATCTCAAACATATGACATTTTAATCAAAATCGTTAGAGCCATTTTCAAGAAAATCAAAATTTTCGAAAAATGTTCCATGTAAAGGTTAGTTTAGGATGGGGCTATTTTCTTCAAAATCTTTGTGTCGCATCCTTGAAAGACATTAAACTTAAATACCAACTTTGGTTTTTAACCAACTTTTCGCTTTTGAGTTATGCTGCCCACAGACACACAGATACACACAGACCTTTTTCTAAAAATGCTTTTTTTTTTTTTATTTTTTTTATTCAGGGGGTCTCAAAACATATTTCCGGTGAAATCTCGACATCGAATTTTTGGGTGGAATACAATACTTCCCCTACTTACCAGTAGTGAAAGTAATAAACTAGCAAAAGAAATAACAGCAGTTCAGTGCATAGTTCATCGGAAAACTTATGAGCCAAAACACTGAATGTAAACAATGTAATGAGTCTGGTTGTGAAGATTGTAAACAAACTGAGGTCCCACAGTCTAAAACACAGACAATTTAAAAGCTTCTTAGAGGATTTGGAGCATGAGTATGGTGATTAGCGTATCATACAGCAGCTAGGTGGCTCAGTCGAGGCAAAGCAGATTCTTTGAATTATTGGATGAGATACGTTTGTTATGGAAATGTGCGGAGAACCTATTGAAGAGCTCACGAATGTTAAGTGGAAATGTTATCTTGCATTTATGGCCGGTATAAGTGAACATTTGAATACTTTGAATGCTTCACTTCAAGGGAAAAACAAACTAATCACAGACATGTTCTGTAGCATTGAAGCTTTTAAAAATATACTCTCATGGGAACGTCAACTGTCAAATGGTGATCCTTGTCATTTTCCCAGGTTGGAAAGTGTGATCCGTGATTGTGATTCCCTAGAAGTGGGATGCTATGTTGAAAATCTGCACATGCTTTCCCGTGCGTTTGATGAAAGATTTCACGACCTCACGGGCTTAAAAATGGATTTTGATTAATTCGCTACACGTTTAGCATGAAAATTGATGATACTCCCAAAGATGTTCAACTGGAGCTTATTACCTTGAAATGTGACATTGAGTTAGCTCACAGTTACAGAAACAGAGGAAGTTTGCTAGATCTCTACAGGAGATTTCCTAAATCAATATTCCCTCGATTACACAGGCGTGTGGCATCTATGATTGCAATGTTTAGTTCGACCTACGTATGTGAATCCTTATTTTCAGCTATGAAACGCATTAAAACCCTCAGAGAGCCAACATCAGTGATCATAACTTGAAGTGTGCATTAAGGGTCCAGAGTTGTGTATCATTGTCTCCAAATGTGGCGAATATTGTGAAAACCAAAAGATGTCAGAAGGCAAGAGTGTCTACCGAAAACTGAATGTATAAACTTCTTAATTGAAACGTGTATGTTCGTCTAATATGAAGTATTCTGTGTAATATTAGCACTGTATAGTAAATATTATTTTATTTTATATTTTTCAATTGTTTCAGGATCAAAATTGTGCTAATTTCCACAAAGTACTTTTTCATTCTTGTTTTTTAGGCTGGGACATGCCTCCTACATTCCATTGTAGAATTCTTAAAGTATTGGAATTGTTGTGATGAAATTTGCCTAAAGATGTCCCCACCCGGAGATCCGATTGGGGGACAATGCTACAAAATGTTAACACAACTCCAAAAAGTTAATAAGACTGTTCAGCTCCAATGGATTCCAGCACACTGTGGAGTCATGGGGAATGAAGCTGCAGACTCACTTGCAAAGAAAGGCACAACTATAAAACAAAAGTCTAAATTCAATTTCTCATATTCCTCAAATAAACGCTTGATCGTTAAAAAATTTTCTCATTCATACCTACAAGAAATAGAAACAAATGCCAAAGATAAAAAATGGATTACACTACTTTCCAACCCAGATATAATCCCCCAGAGACCACGGAAAACAGCAGTTGCAGCCTTCCGACTATTGACAAATCACGACTGCTTAGCAAGTCATCTCTACAGAATGGGTATCTCAGCCTCACCAATATGTGTCCTGTGTAACGATCCAGCAGAAATGAATGAAGACCACTTAAACACCTGTGAAGCATTAAGATCAGAAGAAACTACAGTTCAAAAGTATTGGAAAGCACGAATGCTAATGGCTTCATTGCCAGATGCAAGGCACTAGAAAACAACAACTTTTTCATTCTTATAGTTAAAAGTATTGCTTTTATATGCCACCATTTGGTTGTATAGGAATGAAGGCTATAATAATCTTACTGGTATTGGGTTGTTTTATCATCATTTAATAACAAGTACCAGAGATATAGGTATTAAACCACGTATTACACAGTTTCTGAATTGTTCCTTCACTACTACCCTGTCCTTAATTATTTAATGGTAACTGCGCGAGGTAGTGATTGGCATATTGCCAGCAACGACCAGGCACGGCGGCACCGCCATGTCAGTTGGCGGTCCCTGGTCTAGGTGGTAGGCGGACGGTCTAACTACTCGGCCACGGCGCCGTCTACGTTACATACAATATACAAAAATGGGGGATGGCGGAATCCTGTCATCACTTATCAGATAGGCAATATCTGCTCCTGCCATCAATAAACAGGTATTTGTAGCATCATACCTCAACACTTTCTCCACTTTTACAAATTGGTGCAGGTATAATAGCTTATCCAAAATGTAATTACTGAACCTAAGTGCAGCACTTGGTTCACCTTAGAAACCTAATTACAGCAATATAAGGACTATTCTTTTTTTGTTTTCAGTTTTATTAACAATAAGTAATTTAGAAGTGCACACAAACTACAATACATACGATGGGTTGTGACTACAAATGGATAGCTGCATTTCTTCTTTTTCTGCTTCTTCTTCTTAACCAGAAAGAACATCTATGTTATGGTGTACTAAGTCTTCTAGTCCGTCGAGATATCAACTATTTTTCCTCTGTAGTTGGAGTAGAAGAAATCCAACACATGATATAAGACCTCGTATACGAATTGAATCCTCACAGAGGTGGCATTGCACACTAATTAATTTCACCTAATGCATAGGGTTTGTTGCTGGCTTGGATTTGGAACTAATACATACATATGCAGGTTTTGTTTTGCCTTTTTCTTCGCTTCGTCTTCTCCATCCGTATCTTGAACATTTAGCAATTTTATACTGTCCGATTTGTTGACATTCTTTTTATTTCGGCTATATTTACTTCGGTATGAATATATCTATTGTGGTTTGCTCGCTGTAGGAATTTTGTAACATCTTGCCCAACGCCATTATTACTTGCTTCTTTCCTACGCCGTTTTTACTTTTTGCAGATGTATTAAGTTCCTCTTCATGTACTATGGGCTTTCCCATTTGAAGGATTTGGATGTGCACAGTTTAACAGAAAATTTAAACTGTAGGTAGCCAAACTTTGATATTGTTTTATTTGCTATGGCAACATGTATAAGAATTAAACAAAGGCAAAGGAGAACAAGCAAATCGTGTGGAAACATAGGAAGAAAAAATATCCCACCATATTAACGTGCAAACACTCAACTACAACCTAAAACATTGTGTGCATTGTGTATTTATAATGAAACATAATAGAATGTTCACACTGCTTCACTAATATTCACCGCACGAATGAGATACAACGTGTAATTTTTGTAATTATCTCCGAACTTCATTGAAATATGGAGTAGTCTACGTTATTAGCTAATAAAGGTTTCAAAATCGACCATTTTAACCAAATCGGACCACAAAATCAGATAATTAGCACTTTATTATTAAGTATTTCCTTGAAGCCGACAGAAAAATCAGTTGAATGTTTTTAGCTAAACTGTCGCTTACTTGGGATCAAAAACCACAGGAATTTGTGCACTTTAAAGTTACACTGGCGATATTTATCATGTTTACTTTATATAGCATGGTTTTATGCTTTCGTCATTAAGTCAACTGAAAGCTAGGACAAGTAAATTGCTCATATTTATTTCGATGAAGTGTCAAGGGACGAATCGTAGTACCTGAAAGACAAACGGATACGCATAGCCGAGCTCGTTGAAGCACGGACTCGTGAGCACCAGTCAGGACCTCATCGAGATTTGCTATCTTGTTTTAAGATTTTCCTCATTGTTCATAACTGGCAAATGTTGGGAAGGTACCTTAAACTTGGACCTGGAACGTTTCATTCTTAAATTTCCTTTCCCAACTATCATTTCATCTTATGTCTCATCTGTGTCCACCCTCTGCGGTGCCGATTGCAGTAAGAATTTATTATTATTATTATTATTATTATTATTATTATTATTATTATTATTATTATTATTATTATTATTATCATCATCATCATCATCATCATCAACCTGGTTATCCTCCCCTTATGTAGGACTCACACCCTCTAGGATTTATAAGCCAGTGCCTAGGGTCAGACGCCTGTCGGGGAGCAGAGGAATCTAAGGATGGGCCAGAGTGAAGCCCTGGGGAGGTGATGATGGAGTAATTGGTGGAATGAGTGATGGGGGAAACCGGAGAACCCGGAGAAAACCCGTCCAGACACTGTCTCGTCCACTGCGAATAGGTCCCTGGGATTGAACCAGGGTCGCCTAGGTGGTAGGCGAACGGTCTAACGGCTCTTACGGTTTCACATTGTCTAAAATCGAATAAGGTTAAGGAAGATCATACGCTAATGAGAAATGGATAGCAAAATTTTTCCTAGTAAACAATTATTTGCTGTGAGGATGATTCCATGAATATCTTCGCCTGGCATCGTTAAAAGATACCTGAATTAAGTATGAAGTTTCATACTAACACATACCGGAACGATTTTTTTTTACAAATTCCATTCTTTGTCTCAGGAAGAATAAAAAATGTTTCCGCGAAACCTCAATCTTAGAAAATAATAAATATGGAATGTGCAGGAGTTTTAATCGTAGAACACACCATTAGTAAACGCGAAGTAAAAGTTTTTCATAAATGTTAGGTACGAAATACCAAAACTTTCTCCGAAGCTACACATTGTGATTCATGGAAGTCCTCGTTGCCATACCGTGGGCACGTATAGTTCAGAAAATTAAATTTCACGTTTTGCCGATCTCTAAAATTAATCTTGGTGGGGGTAGAAGCTTCACAGGCTGGTAAGAATACAGCAGCGTCATCTGTAGGCCACCAAATTAACTATCTGGTGAAACGAACAACAAGCAGCGTATTCTAATTTTTTTATTAACACGCAGTGCTCTCCTGACGATTTTGTTACAAGACGAAAATAGCAGGTTTTCCTACTGTTTAACGAGGTCTTCTCTATCTGATGCACACAAGGATAAAATATGTCCAACAACTTCACGTATATACATACACGTTCATCTAAAGTCTAAACAATCCCTCAGTTGCTATTCCGTAACTGTCATAATAATGATTGGGTTAGCTAGTGAGACTGTAGTAAATAAACGTGTATGTATAAGGTTAAACGCATCGTATATGGAGTGCGTCAAGTTTCGCGACGTGATTAAAAAAATTATTTTGTTGTTCAACGACGCTGTCAATTGCCAGGATCACATCAGCGTCGCCGGTGTGCTGGAATTTTGTCCCGCAGGAGTTCTTTTACATGCCAGTAAATCTACTGACATGGAGCTGTCGTTTTTAAGCACACTTAAAAACCATCGGCCTGGGCCAGGTTTGAACCCGCGACCTTGGGAACAGTAGGCCAGCGTCTAACCAACTGAGCCACCCAGACCGACTCGCGACGTGATGATGATATTGGTGGTGATAGTGATGCTGATGATGATTGTGGTGGTGACGCAATGACAACTTGCGGAGGGGGTCTTATCACCTTGACTAAAAGGCGGCCTTTTGTGCCTAAGCCCCTGACGGGGCACCTCCCGAGAGGACGGATGAGGCGAATATATCTTAAGGGCGGCCGCAACATAGCCACAACAGAGCTGGTAGCAGGTTTCCTACATTTTCCCAATTACAAGCACCCCGGCGGAGGCTGGCTTAGTTCCCCTCCCACCCTCGGGCTTGTACCATCCCATGGGGGATCCGGGAACAAATGACTCGCCTTCCAATCCGGGGAACAAGATTTCCAGAGCGCATTTGTTCCACCCTCCATGCAGCTGCCGGGATGATACTAATAATGATGATAATAATAATAGTAGTAGTAATGATAATAGTAGTAGTAGTAGTAGTAGTAGTAGTAGTAGTAGTAGTAGTAGTAATAATAATAATAATAATAATAATAATAATAATAATAATAATAATAATAATAATTACACAACGTTTCAAACAAATTGGAGACAGTGGAACCTGCTTAACGCAGGTTGTTATTGTTATTATTATTATTATTATTATTATTATTATTATTATTATTATTATTATTATTATTATTATTATTATTCGTAACCCAGTTCAACTTCATTTGTACTTACACGTACATTTTTGTAGGTCCTGGCAAAATGTAATCTGCAAACATGTTAACAGAACCTTATTTATGCATTTGTATATAATTCACTGTTATACATACCATATTTCAGTGAAATACAACTAAGTTTTACGTAATTATAAAGAGCATATGGCATACGCTATCTTAAAAGCAACTTGAGGCATAGTTTCCCTATCTTTCTTGACAAAGACGCAAGCTGTGCGGGAGACTTTCAGGTGTGGAAACAAAAGTCAGAAACATTTGCTGGTAGAGCCAGCAGCTTTCAGCGCAACAATGTTGTAGCAACAAATGAGAAGTAAAGATAAACATGTTCTGTATCTGGTGTTTATTAATGAATGGTGATTTTGTCTTTCAGCTCTCAATCGCTTTTAATCAGCCATGGAGAACAGAAAAAGGAAATGTTATACACTAGATCAGAAAGTAAAATTCATACGAGAGGTGGAACTTAATGCACAAAACCAAAACCGAAATTGCTTCAGACTTAGGAATTGCTTATACCACGCTACGTACAATCATCATTAGTAACAAAATTAGGTGTATGGACTTAATGCCAGAAAAGTAAAACAAGCCAAATTAACTGATTTCTTTAAATGGGGATCAAGTTTAAAATAATATTTTCTTTATAAACATGTTTGTTGTTTGTAAAATTTTACACATGTAGGCCCACTGTATTGCTTTTTGTAAAAATATGTGATGCATTATCAGAATCCCATTTGTAAGTAACTTTGATTTACAAGTAATCTTCCCTCTGCCTCTTTATATATGGATAAAACAGGTTCGACAGTATATCTACCCAGAGATATGATTTTTTCTGTCAACAGAGGAGAAAATATATTTGGCAAGTTCAAGCCACCTTAATAACATAAATACAGCTTTAATAAAAAACGGTGAGTAGATTAATAACACTACACAACACGTATAGGTTGCGCGTTCGTTCTTGACGAATGACCTTGAGCAGAAATCCAGTCAGCTTGCCTACCCTTAATAAACAGATCAGCAAATGTTTATGCTACGATAACAGACACCTCTGTTTTCCTCTGTCACGTTTGCGTATACAGTCGACTGCAAAAGTTTTGTGCGATACGGATGTAGCATGCAAGTGTTTTATAACAGTGATTAATATTACCATTCCATTATCTTGGATAATAATTTGCTCAATCCTTTCTTCCACAATGACATCTTTATCCCAGTATTCTTGTTCAATTTCTTCGACATGACGGCATGCGTTTTCCCATTGATTTGAGTGTTGTACTACTTCAACTCAGAAGCATGTGCGTAAAGACACATCATCTCTCTGCAGACTGTACCTCCGCTCCATGGCAGCGTTCCTGCAAAAGGTGAGTAATGACTCGCATCCAACCTTTCATATAAAATTTTCATTCGTCAAGAAGTAACGCGCGACCTGTACTTGTAATTTCCTGGAACATTTTTCAGAGGCTGACTTTCCTCCATTGTCAACCACACATCGACTGGTTCTCCCTGGTATGGATGGTGATGTTTCCTCTGTGGTCTCCTCTGGCGGTGGTTCAAGGAACTTGCTGAAAATATCCTTCTGGGGGATGTCAAAATTGCATAGTCTGTTTCTATTTTTCAAAATGAAGATTTGTTCCTATGTGGACAGCCCTTGTTTTCCTGCTATGTGTTTGAGGAGTTTCAATTGTGACTTTATGTTGTGATTTTTGTCCAAAAGTCAGTGGCAACTACTGATTTTTCCAACTGTTTGTTTTTTACATTTCTAAAGTGTTCCTTGAGTCTTATTTCTATATTTCTACATTTCTGTTGGTTTTTCCTATATATACTTCATTACAGTCACTGCATTCAATTTGGTGTATGCCAGATATTTTATAAGGTAGAATGGCATCTTTGATGTTTTGAGTTCAGTAGATTTTTTATGGAGTAATGGTTCACTGGTGCTAGCTGAATGTTATGTCCTTTGAAAACTTTTTTGAACTTATCAAAGGTCAATGGATGGAATGTGAATTTATTGATGTGAATTTATTGCCTGTTTGTAGACTTCTTGGATTTAACTATAAGCTTTTATGTGAATGCTGAAGTTCATTCTATTTTTGTTTTTTATTATTTTTAGATCCAAATATGGTAGTTGCTCATCTTTTTCCACTTTCACATTGAGCTTTATGCTTTTTTCCTGGATGCACACATCACCGATGTGTTGTTGTTTTTTTTTTTTGGAACTATTGCAAATACGTCATATGTATTTTCTTCCAAAGACATTATTGGTTGCAATATTTCTTTTTAGTTCAGACCTAGATATTCTATGGGATTCAAAGTACCATGATAAGGAGACAGGGCCGTGCTCAGGAGTTAATTCATCAACAGCATGCATTTTGTTTATTGTACAACTTTTTGCAGCTGCAGTACTGTCGGTGGTGGCCCCTTTTACTTTTCACTTGTAATAGAGAATAGAACATCGTCTGCACTGTTTACATATGTATTGTGTGTGCCACTTGCTGCACAGACCTGTCCTCCCCTCCCCTACTTCTCCTCGTGGCCGAAAAGAATGCAAAGAGACTGTACATTAGCTCAGCCATTCAGACCTTAAAAAGATATTCTATTTGTTTTGGCAATTATTTTTACATTTTTTGCACATAAACAATAAGTATTTTGCAGGTTTTTAGCACCTAAAAATCCTAGCCCTAACAATGATGCACTGTTTTTCCTTTTGGACATTTTTCATCAACTTTTTCAAAAATTTGCAGTAAACAGACATTTGTGTAGCAGTCGACAGTAATGGTATGTCAATCTTCTAATGCTATAATAGCAATATGGCCTGCTTTAGGAGAAAAAAGAAACTAGCAAGCATTTTCTTACCAGCACTGCAAATTTGGACTTTTGTCCATTGAGCCGACTGATTTTCTTTTCAGGATCATAACAATAAATCCAAGATTCACCACCAGTAATGATATTCCAAACCAAATTTAAAATGCTGCCTTGGAAATTTTCCAGAATTTTTCTGCACCAATCCATTGGTTTTTATTGTTAGTCAGTTTGTGGAATCCATTGACAGCAACATTTTATCACAGCTAACTGTTGGTGTAAAATGTTTTGGGTTTGACTCACATCAATGCCTAATGTTGTCTGAATAAATTCATAAGATGCTCGTAGATCTTCTTTAAGCACTTCTTTAATTATCAGTAACAGTAGATCTTGGGTGTCCTTCATGAAATTTATCACTAAGAAAAATTGAATCTCTTTTGAATTTGCTGTGCCAATTATAAATTGTTGCTTTAGATGAGGCTTCTTCAACAAATGCATTTCTAAGCTGATCTTCACATTGTCTGTTAATGGTGATTTAAAATTATACAAATTTATAGCCTGGAAATGTCCCCCAATCCAATTCGTTTTTGGGTGAACACAAAATCTTTAAATTATAATTAACAAACTGTGAGGACAAAATTTTTAAATGATAACTAACAAGCTATGAAAGCAAATCAAACAGACTACACAGAAATGAACTCTCAAAACATTAGAAAGTACAAATCTTTAAGTTATGGAACTGCTAACTTTGATGGAGAAATTGAAGCAATTTGAATGGCACTACAAAATCTTTTGTACAGAATTTCACATTTTCAGCAAGCAGTTATTCTCTCAGATTCCAGGGCAGCAATTATAGCAATTACTTCCAAGTTGTCACCAAAAAACCAAACTATTATAGAATGTTGGAAGATGCTTAGCCATCTAACAGCGCTTCAAAAACACCTAGTCTTCCAATGGATACCGGCTCACTGTGGACTGAGTGGTAATGAGAAAGCTGATTTTCTTGCAAAAAAGGGTACCAGCGGTGTACAAAAATCTATAGTTAATTTACCATTTTATGCAGCTAAAAGATTAGTCAACTCTGAATTCAAAAAAATTATTGCAAAATATTACTATGAAAAATCAAAGAATAAAAGATGGGAACTACCAAACATTCAAACAGTGATTCCTGAGTATCCTTGAAAAACAGCAGTTGCAACCTTCAGGTTGATTACAGGACATGATTGCCTGGCAAAACATTTAAACAGAATTGGGATATATTCTTCACCACTCTGTCCTCTATGTGATCTGCAAGAGGAAATGGATCGAGACCACCTTCAAATATGCCCGGTCACTTCTAGTGCCCCATCCATCAGTGAAAAATATTGGAGAGCAAGAGGATTAATGACTTCATTGTCAGAAATCCAGCATTAGCTGCTAACAACAACAACAACAACAAATTTCAAGTCAAATAACTTGCTAACTTCTCCTGATCCACCAGCCTATACAGAGATTGCCCAAAAAAATTTATATACTGTTTGACAGGAGGTATCTACTTTACATAATTCAAAGTTGGACTGACAAACAACAGTAATGCGTAGTATGATGTCCTGTAAGCCGATGTGACATACATATGTTATGCTATTGTTGCTATGCGGCAGGTAAATAAACAATTAACAAATGAAGTCAAGATAATTGTATGATATTCTGTAATCAGTGATGTTACATTATATTATACTACTACTGCTACAACAAAATGGAGCCAGGATTAATGTTTGAACAGCAGAAAGCAATTTTAATATGGTATTGGAAAACCGAGAACGTTTAAGTTCAATAGCAATGGAGACCTGTGAACAGAACAGAACCACCAATCTGAGTAACAACTGCATGCATTTCAGACAAATTTTAGACTAATAGTATCACATGATTTTCACAAGGACAGATCTGGCAGACCTCACACAGTAACAAGCCCAGTGTCCTCAGCTGTGGTTCTGGAACATTTTGAACACCAAAGCAGAAATCTACAAAGCAATGTGTATGATTACGATTAGCAGGATCAGCACATATCACATTATTAAACCAGCAAAGTTGAAAGTTTTCACACGAAGACTTTCGCATGCTTTAAATGAAGATGACTCTAATTAGAGAATGCAGTATTGTGAGTGGTCTCAGAACATGGTGCAATAGGATAAGGCCTTAGTAGGGGAATTTGCTTGGTCAGAGAATGCAGTACTGTGAGTGGTCTCAGAACATGGTGCAAGAGGATAAGGCCTTAGTAGGGGAAGTTGCTTGGTCAGAGAATGCAGTACTGTGAGTGGTTTTGGAACATGGTGCAAGAGGATAAGGCCTTAGTAGGGGAAGTTGCTTGGTCAGAGAATGCAGTACTGTGAGTGGTCTCAGAACATGGTGCAAGAGGATAAGGCCTTAGTAGGGGAAGTTGCTTGGTCAGAGAATGCAGTACTGTGAGTGGTCTCAGAACATGGTGCAAGAGGATAAGGCCTTAGTAGGGGAAGTTGCTTGGTCAGGCACTGCAGTACTGTGAGTGGTCTCAGAACATGGCACAAGAGGATAAGGCCTTAGTAGGGGAAGTTGCTTGGTCAGAGAATGCAGTACTGTGAGTGGTCTCAGAACATGGTACAAGAGGATAAGGCCTTAGTAGGGGAAGTTGCTTGGTCAGAGAATGCAGTACTGTGAGTGGTCTCAGAACATGGTACAAGAGGATAAGGCCTTAGTAGGGCAAGTTGCTTGGTCAGGCACTGCAGTACTGTGAGTGGTCTCAGAACATGGTGCAAGAGGATAAGGCCTTAGTAGGGGAAGTTGCTTGGTCAGAGAATGCAGTACTGTGAGTGGTCTCAGAACATGGTACAAGAGGATAAGGCCTTAGTAGGGGAAGTTGCTTGGTCAGTGAATGCAGTACTGTGAGTGGTTTTGGAACATGGTGCAAGAGGATAAGGCCTTAGTAGGGGAAGTTGCTTGGTCAGTGAATGCAGTACTGTGAGTGGTTTTGGAACATGGTGTAAGAGGATAAGGCCTTAGTAGGGGAAGTTGCTTGGTCAGAGAATGCAGTATTGTGATTGGTCTCAGAACATGGTGCAAGAGGATAAGGCCTTAGTAGGGGAAGTTGCTTGGTCAGAGAATGCAGTACTGTGAGTGGTCTCAGAACATGGTGCAAGAGGATAAGGCCTTAGTAGGGGAAGTTGCTTGGTCAGAGAATGCAGTACTGTGAGTGGTCTCAGAACATGGTGCAAGAGGATAAGGCCTTAGTAGGGGAAGTTGCTTGGTCAGTGAATGCAGTACTGTGAGTGGTTTTGGAACATGGTGCAAGAGGATAAGGCCTTAGTAGGGGAAGTTGCTTGGTCAGGCACTGCAGTACTGTGAGTGGTCTCAGAACATGGTGCAAGAGGATAAGGCCTTAGTAGAATAATTTGCTTGGTCAGTGAATGCAGTACTGTGAGTGGTCTCAGAGCATGGTGCAAGAGGATAAGGCCTTAGTAGGGGAAGTTGCTTGGTCAGTGAATGCAGTACTGTGAGTGGTCTCAGAACATGGTACAAGAGGATAAGGCCTTAGTAGGGGAAGTTGCTTGGTCAGTCACTGCAGTACTGTGAGTGGTCTCAGAGCATGGTGCAAGAGGATAAGGCCTTAGTAGGGGAAGTTGCTTGGTCAGAGAATGCAGTACTGTGAGTGGTCTCAGAACATGGTGCAAGAGGATAAGGCCTTAGTAGGGGAAGTTGCTTGGTCAGAGAATGCAGTACTGTGAGTGGTCTCAGAACATGGTGCAAGAGGATAAGGCCTTAGTAGGGGAAGTTGCTTGGTCAGAGAATGCAGTACTGTGAGTGGTCTCAGAACATGGTGCAAGAGGATAAGGCCTTAGTAGGGGAAGTTGCTTGGTCAGTGAATGCAGTACTGTGAGTGGTCTCAGAACATGGTGCAAGAGGATAAGGCCTTAGTAGGGGAAGTTGCTTGGTCAGTGAATGCAGTACTGTGAGTGGTCTCAGAACATGGTGCAAGAGGATAAGGCCTTAGTAGGGGAAGTTGCTTGGTCAGAGAATGCAGTACTGTGAGTGGTCTCAGAACATGGTGCAAGAGGATAAGGCCTTAGTAGGGGAAGTTGCTTGGTCAGTGAATGCAGTACTGTGAGTGGTTTTGGAACATGGTGCAAGAGGATAAGGCCTTAGTAGGGGAAGTTGCTTGGTCAGGCACTGCAGTACTGTGAGTGGTCTCAGAACATGGTGCAAGAGGATAAGGCCTTATTAGGGGAATTTGCTTGGTCAGTGAATGCAGTACTGTGAGTGGTCTCAGAGCATGGTGCAAGAGGATAAGGCCTTAGTAGGGGAAGTTGCTTGGTCAGTGAATGCAGTACTGTGAGTGGTCTCAGAACATGGTACAAGAGGATAAGGCCTTAGTAGGGGAAGTTGCTTGGTCAGTCACTGCAGTACTGTGAGTGGTCTCAGAGCATGGTGCAAGAGGATAAGGCCTTAGTAGGGGAAGTTGCTTGGTCAGAGAATGCAGTACTGTGAGTGGTCTCAGAACATGGTGCAAGAGGATAAGGCCTTAGTAGGGGAAGTTGCTTGGTCAGAGAATGCAGTACTGTGAGTGGTCTCAGAACATGGTGCAAGAGGATAAGGCCTTAGTAGGGGAAGTTGCTTGGTCAGAGAATGCAGTACTGTGAGTGGTCTCAGAACATGGTGCAAGAGGATAAGGCCTTAGTAGGGGAAGTTGCTTGGTCAGTGAATGCAGTACTGTGAGTGGTCTCAGAACATGGTGCAAGAGGATAAGGCCTTAGTAGGGGAAGTTGCTTGGTCAGTGAATGCAGTACTGTGAGTGGTCTCAGAACATGGTGCAAGAGGATAAGGCCTTAGTAGGGGAAGTTGCTTGGTCAGAGAATGCAGTGCTGTGAGTGGTCTCAGAACATGGTGCAAGAGGATAAGGCCTTAGTAGGGGAAGTTGCTTGGTCAGTGAATGCAGTACTGTGAGTGGTCTCAGAACATGGTGCAAGAGGATAAGGCCTTAGTAGGGGAAGTTGCTTGGTCAGAGAATGCAGTACTGTGAGTGGTCTCAGAACATGGTGCAAGAGGATAAGGCCTTAGTAGGGGAAGTTGCTTGGTCAGAGAATGCAGTACTGTGAGTGGTCTCAGAACATGGTGCAAGAGGATAAGGCCTTAGTAGGGGAAGTTGCTTGGTCAGAGAATGCAGTACTGTGAGTGGTCTCAGAACATGGTACAAGAGGATAAGGCCTTAGTAGGGGAAGTTGCTTGGTCAGAGAATGCAGTACTGTGAGTGGTCTCAGAACATGGTACAAGAGGATAAGGCCTTAGTAGGGGAAGTTGCTTGGTCAGTCACCGCAGTACTGTGAGTGGTCTCAGAAAATGGTGCAAGAGGATAAGGCCTTAGTAGGGGAAGTTGCTTGGTCAGAGAATGCAGTACTGTGAGTGGTTTTGGAACATGGTACAAGAGGATAAGGCCTTAGTAGGGGAAGTTGCTTGGTCAGAGAATGCAGTACTGTGAGTGGTCTCAGAACATGGTACAAGAGGATAAGGCCTTAGTAGGGGAAGTTGCTTGGTCAGTGAATGCAGTACTGTGAGTGGTTTTGGAACATGGTGCAAGAGGATAAGGCCTTAGTAGGGGAAGTTGCTTGGTCAGTGAATGCAGTACTGTGAGTGGTTTTGGAACATGGTGTAAGAGGATAAGGCCTTAGTAGGGGAAGTTGCTTGGTCAGTCACTGCAGTACTGTGAGTGGTCTCAGAACATGGTACAAGAGGATAAGGCCTTAGTAGGGGAAGTTGCTTGGTCAGTCACTGCAGTACTGTGAGTGGTCTCAGAACATGGTACAAGAGGATAAGGCCTTAGTAGGGGAAGTTGCTTGGTCAGAGAATGCAGTACTGTGAGTGGTCTCAGAACATGGTGCAAGAGGATAAGGCCTTAGTAGGGGAAGTTGCTTGGTCAGAGAATGCAGTACTGTGAGTGGTCTCAGAACATGGTGCAAGAGGATAAGGCCTTAGTAGGGGAAGTTGCTTGGTCAGAGAATGCAGTACTGTGAGTGGTCTCAGAACATGGTGCAAGAGGATAAGGCCTTAGTAGGGGAAGTTGCTTGGTCAGTCACTGCAGTACTGTGAGTGGTCTCAGAACATGGTACAAGAGGATAAGGCCTTAGTAGGGGAAGTTGCTTGGTCAGAGAATGCAGTACTGTGAGTGGTCTCAGAACATGGTGCAAGAGGATAAGGCCTTAGTAGGGGAAGTTGCTTGGTCAGAGAATGCAGTACTGTGAGTGGTCTCAGAACATGGTACAAGAGGATAAGGCCTTAGTAGGGGAAGTTGCTTGGTCAGTGAATGCAGTACTGTGAGTGGTTTTGGAACATGGTGCAAGAGGATAAGGCCTTAGTAGGGGAAGTTGCTTGGTCAGTGAATGCAGTACTGTGAGTGGTCTCAGAACATGGTGCAAGAGGATAAGGCCTTAGTAGGGGAATTTGCTTGGTCAGTGAATGCAGTACTGTGAGTGGTCTCAGAGCATGGTGCAAGAGGATAAGGCCTTAGTAGGGGAAGTTGCTTGGTCAGTGAATGCACTACTGTGAGTGGTCTCAGAACATGGTGCAAGAGGATAAGGCCTTAGTAGGGGAAGTTGCTTGGTCAGTGAATGCAGTACTGTGAGTGGTCTCAGAACATGGTGCAAGAGGATAAGGCCTTAGTAGGGGAAGTTGCTTGGTCAGTGAATGCAGTACTGTGAGTGGTCTCAGAACATGGTGCAAGAGGATAAGGCCTTAGTAGGGGAAGTTGCTTGGTCAGTGAATGCAGTACTGTGAGTGGTTTTGGAACATGGTGGAAGAGGATGGGACCTTCGTACTGAAAGTTGCTTGGCCCAATAATGCACAGTTTAAGTTGACCAGAACAGTTAAGTGGCATAACTGTATCCACTGGAGTATAAACAATCCACATACTTATGGAAAAGCCTGTTAATTTACCTGCAATGGTTTGGTTTGGCTTGTCATCTAGGGGTCTAATTGGACCATTCTTTTTTGATGGAACAGTAACTGGCCAAGTGTACCATCCATCTTACCCATCATTAGCACACTATTTGGAAATGAATTGTACTTCCAACAGTACCACATTACCATCAAAGTGTATGTGGATACCTTGATAACAGTTTTCCGAGGCATTGCATAGGACAAAGAGGTCCAATTTAGTTTCCAATGTGTTCTCCAGATTTAATTCTGTTAGACTTTCACCTATGGGGAGCTCTTAAATGTTGTATACCGTAGAAAACCAGCTACACTGGCAGCACTTCAGAAATAAATTGAACTAGCATGTGCAGTCCCTGAGAACACTTTTGCAAACATTGTTCAATCAGTAGTTCAATGTACTCAGAAGTGTCTTGATCCCAATGGTGGGCATTTTAAGCAACTGTTGTGTTTAGTGCTCATTTTCGGTGAGTTCAGGTTTGTTATGTTAACAGTTTTTTCTTGGTTTGAAGTACGTACATAGTTTGTTGGCAGGCTCTATACATATTAATCTGAATCTTTTGACATATTGCCTCCTGTAATTTACTATAAAGCACATATTATTTAATTATCAGGGGCTGATACAACGCCAAATTTAATTGCTTTAACTTCCCGCAAGTTTATGTAATTTTAAAGAATATCTATGTTACCATGGCATTTATAAGAAGAGATACCAATTTTCAGTTTAGTGGTGAAACCAACAGAATGCGCGAAAATGATTCCTGAACTTTGCAGTGGGAGGGGCTTTTGCCCTCCATGTAATTTTACCTATGCTCACTTCTGATCCTAGCAGTTTGTCCAGAGAGTATGCGACACCCAGTTGTATCAATGGCCACATACTAAGTGCTTAGCTTATGTTCAGTTACTGCCCGGGAATAACTCCAAAGGAGGTAAGTAATTATACTAATTTAGAGTAGAAATAAAAGCAATTATAAGTGATACTGGATTGCTATTCCATTCCAAAAGAACGTTGAAATCAGTTAAAATATGCACAAAATGCATACTAAAGTTGCAAAAAATTTGGAAATTCCAAGCAACTTGAGAGTAAAATTACTACTAACATAGAAATGCAACCCAGCTCCAGGGTACAAATAAATGTGCAATCTAGTACTAATAGTACCAGGATTCACACACATAGTAATGTAGATGATATTTCAGACTGGACGAAAAGAAAGTGTGTTTCCATTAATAAAGGAAACTCTTTTGGAGAATTCACTGGTAGAAAGAGGTAGGGTAAAAGCAGTAGAAATAACAAGCTAAAAGACTGGTGAAAGAATATTTAAATAGTAGCATTGCAGGAACAGGTGCAATATGTTTGTTGAGTAAGACAAAATGTAATCAGGACACAACTGTAGGTAAGGGAATTGTTTTTATCTTCAAGTTTGAGAAAATCTGAGGCGATTATGCATTTCTGCTATAGGCAGGGTACACATACAAATGCCAGCCCCTCTCCCACACTAATATTGAATTTCATAACTGTATCTATTATGTATAGTAAGTATGGAAAGTGTTGCATTTGACCCAAAATTTCGATGTTGAGATTTCACTTGAAACATACGTTTTGAGGCCTCCTTAATCCAAAAAAGCATTTTTAGAAGGTCGTGTGCGTGTGTCTGTGAATAACATAAGTCACTTAAAAACCAAAGTTGGTACTTAAGTTTAATATCTTTCAAGGATGCAACATATATAATTTGAAGAAAATTCCTCCATCCTAAACTACCCTTTATGTGGAAAATTTTGATTCTCTCAAAAATGTCTCATGATTTTGATTAAAATGCCACATGTTTTAACATATTTTTATGGCAAATAAATGTATATTTTGAATTTTCTGGCTATTGCCTTTATAGTCCTGTTTACTCTTGACGACTTTTGCATAACTGGTAAACTGTAACAGATAGACCAAATCTTACTAAACAAAAATCTAATGTGTTGCACTCACATGACTTTCTCTACTCTTGGCTTACTATTCTCACAAACTTTTATTCCTCTGTCTTCTTAATGTTAGTTGAGATAAACATTTGCAGAAATTATCTAATTTTCTTGTAGGTGCAAGGGGAATATGGGAATACAGTAGGCTTTGAGCGATAGTCAAATGTTTTAAAGCTGGTTGCTATAAGAAGGCCTTGAGATTCCATTCTCTTTGCATGGCAAACAAATAAAAAAATGAATGACTTTCCATTTGAGGAAAGTATTAGTATTGCAAAACTCACAAATAAGAAATATCTCCAAAATGATTCACTCCACAAAAAAAGTTTGGACATAAATTGTGTGCTTTAACTGTATGGTAAGATTTGATGTGCACATGCAACCCCCCCACACACACACACAGATGTTTTTCTAAAAATTATATATTTTGTTTGATTTTTTTTTTGGATATTTTCTTTTTGATTCACGGTGCCTCAAAACATGTTTCCAGTGAAATCTCGACTTTGAATTTTCGGGTGGAATACAATACTTCCCCTACTTACTATACGTAACAGAGAAAGTAAAAGAATGTAGATCTTGTTAAAACACACAAGTTATACTCAAATGCATCTTTTTGAGTGAACCATTTCTGAGATATTCCTTGTTATTTGTGAGAGTTTTGCACTACTTATACTTTTCTTAAATGGAAAGTTCTTCTTTTTTTTTTTGTTATCTCTGGTCATCCAAAGAGAATGGAATTTCTAAGTCATCATATAGCGACTGCTCTTAAAGCATTTGACTATCGCTTAGAACCTAAGGTATTCCCCTTACACCTACACGAAAAGTATCAATAAGATAATTTTTACAAATGTTTGTCTCGCTTAACATGAAGTAGATACAGAAATAAGTGCTCATAAGAATAGTTTGTGCAAGAGTAGAGAAAGTCATTTGAGTACAACACATCAGATTTTTTTTATCTCCTTTTTTGATGGCATACCAGATTTATTTAATGGATAAATATTCCACACGCTGTGCTGTGGCCAAGTGGTTAGAGCGTTCACCTACCACTTAGGCGACCCGGGCTCAATCCCAAGGACCTGCATATGGTATTCGTGGTGGACGAAGTGTCATCAGGGTGGGTTTTCTCTGGGTTCTTCAGTTTCCCCCGCCACTCATTCTACCAATTGCTCCATTATCACCTTTCCAAACACCGATTTTGCCTGCATTTCATATCATCCTCTTCCTCACGTCATACTTGGTGCTTGGCTGACCACCTGCTTCCCGGTCTTCAATCTGTCCAGTCTGCTCCCCGACAGGTATCTGACCCTGGGCACTGGCTCGTAAGTCCTACATAAGGGAAGGATAATCAGGTGAAGAGGAAGAAGAGGAGGAGGAGGAGGAGCAGCAGAAGAAGAAGAAGAAGAAGAAGAAGAAGAAGAAGAAGAAGAAGAAGAAGAAGAAGAAGAAGTATTCCACAATGTGAGTAGAATATCTTAACATTTTTCCTAGTTTTTAAAAGGTGGCACCTATCTAAATTAAATTTTATTAAAATAACAAATATATGATAAAGAAAATATGACTATAATAGCATGTTCTATTGATCTTTTACAATATTTGTTTACAAGTATAGTCATCCCAAAGGACAATGTTTACAATACATTTATGTTCAAAGAAGATGTTTTGCATGAAATGACATTTTAACATCTATTATAATGAATGCAAGTACTGACCAAGCCCAATGCTGCTTAACTTTGGTGATCAGATGAGAACCAGTGTTTGCAGCGTGGTATGGCCATTAACAACGACGACGACGATGATGCATTTGTCATGAATCACATTATCTGCTAGGAGATGCATTCACCTACATGTCTGCAGTTGTGTTTTAGGAGTGATTAAAGTAGGAGATTCCTGATGGAAGTTCTGTGTTTGAATTATGCTGCAGTCTGCAGAGTTTTATATTGTAATACATTCTGTACTTTATATATACAAGAATGTACAAAGCCACAACTCATAACTGATTAAAATGTATACCATCCCTAAAACATAAAACCAACATTACCGCTGTGGTGCACAACTAAGAGCCATAACTTTAAAAGTGAACAGGGATATGGGAACTCTACTGTATCTCTTATACAAACTGTTTTTACAAAAGCTTATTTATGTTATTAAAGACAAAATGTTTACAGAAATGGCTTTGCTAAATTTTGTTGTGATATAAGCAGAATAGAGGAGTATCTTCTTTCTTGGAAGTTTGAAAACAGTGTTGTAATAATCAATTTAAACCAAAAAGGTGAGTTGATTAATAACACTACACAACACTTATAATTTCCTGGAACATGTTTCGGAGGCTGACTTTCCTCCATTATCAACTGGACATAGACGTCAATGTCTGGTTGGTAATGGAGGAAAGTCAGCCTCCGAAACAGGTTCCTGGATATTTATAAGTGTTATGTGGTGTTATTAATCAACTCACCTTTTTGGTTTAAATAGAATAGAGGAGGCTGAAATAATAGACATGTCTTTAAAAAGTGGATTGCTATACCTAGGCTTTGAAATTCCATACTCTTTGCATGATGTCTTCAGAAACGAATGATGACCAAGTACTTCGAGAAGTATAAACTATTAGAACATTCAAACCAATAACAATAAATATTTCGGATTTAATGCCACAAAAAAGTTTGAAAAATTGTGTGCTTTAGAGGGATTAAAGTTTTACTTTCTATAGCCTAGTATCAGGCAGAGGAATTATTGCATTTCATCCAAAATTTTGATAATGAGACTTCACTAGAAACATGCGATTTGAGGCCCTTGAATAAAGGTACGTATATGTGCAGGACTGCCCAAAGGGGTGGGGCAGCATTTTCAGGAGGCCTCAAAGTTATAAATATAGTACTAGAAGCCCAAAGAAAAAGTATGAGCCAAGAGCATTCACATACTTTGATGTTCTTTTGGACTGGATTGCATTCAAGGAGTTCATCAGTAGCCATAAAGGTCCGTGAAAATTGAACATATCAGTGGAAATGTACAGTATAGTCCATATAGACATAAACATTAAGATTTGAATATTGAACATTTATTTATTTATTCTCCAACTACAAAACTAAACCCTATTACACCAAATGGCATGTTAGGGTTATAAATAAAAACAAACTCAAATAAATAGCAAATGGTTAACAAATAACAAATGAATGAACAAATGCCAAGGGAAAGCATACACATATGAATTCAAAACTATATAAACAAATAACAAATAACATGTTTCAATTAGTAATATAAAAATAAAACATGGAAATAAGGTGAGATGCAACGTGAACTAATAAATAATTTTCCAATGAATAAGTACCATAAATGCTCAACATAAATATAGGTAAAAAATCAAACATCCAAATAATAAAAGAACTTATTGCAGATAGTTAAATAGTTGAATAAATGCCAGAAATAAAGATATAAAAGCTGAGGTGCAACATAAATTTCTAAATAATTTTGCCAATGGCTCTGAATAGTTTATTTTACAATGATGAAGATGTCCTAATAAGTATATTCTGTTGTGCTGTCAATCGCACTGGAACAGCAGGTGGAATACTGTTTCTTCTGACATTTCACATTTGGACATAATACCATCTGGTAAGTCAAGGTGAAGACATTGTAGGTAACCTATAAATTTTCCGTGTCCAGTAATAAATTGCGTTATAATATAATTAGGTGTGAAATACTTGCAAGAGAGGCAATCAAAGACAGAAGGAAAAAATAAATTTCTTGTTACTTGTGCATTTAAGCTGTTTAACCAGAGGTAATTCCATTTTTCTATTATTTCAAGCTTCAAAAAATATTTTAAATATGAATTTGGACACATTGAATAACTAAATTCTAGGTTGGATTTTGCAGAAAGTTTTGCAATCCTATCAGCTGTCTCATTCCCAACAATTCCAGCGTGACCTTTAACCCATAATAGACAAATATGTTTGGAATTTTTAATGATGTTCTTCTGTATTGTATTGGCCAGAGGATTGTCATTATACTTGTCTTGAATGGCTAGAAGAGAGGCATTTGAATCGCTGTATATTCGTGCACTGAGTTGAATTTCATTGCACCAACTTATGGCTTGATTTAAAGAAAACAGTTCTGCTTGAAATATGGAGCAGATAGGAGCTAGATGAAATTCTTTGCTGAACATCTCTGTGTTGTGATCTCCGCTGTTATACACCAGGAAAGCGCATCCTACATAACTGGTGTTATTTGCTCCTTCAACTATTCACGAGCCGTTGGTAAAGATGTCAACATCATGAAGATTGTTACAGTAATTATGTTTGACCAGCTGATAGTGAATACCAGGATGCCCAGCTTCTAGGAATGTAACTCGACCTTTGATGACAAGAGGAGCATGTAAGGAACCAGCGTATGCCTTCTTTAAGTTGTACATCTTGGCCTTGTAGATTGCTGACAGGTATAATGGCTCTATACCAGAAAGGACTAAAGCAGCATCAGTGGAAATTGACCTGTATCCTCTGATAATTTGTAATAAGAATCCTCGTTGAATTTGGCAAAGTTTTCTTTGAGTCCATTTTTTGTTGAGTGAGTCCTGGAAAGTTGCACAGTAATAAAGGATGAACGGTTCAACTGCTCCATGATATACAGAGTGTAAATGAATAACACCACACAAATTTTACTGGTAATAGAGGGTTCATAGACAATCAATTTGAGATAGGAAACTTATGGTCTAGGATTACAAATTACAGAGCTAAGCCTTAAAATTGTTTGAGCATATGCACGCCACTGATCATGTCCACTGCACGGAGCAAGCGGGCAAACTCTATAGCCTGCCTGTTTAGCGTAGTTACGCACCTATTAAAAGTGCAGGTTCAAATACCCATCAGCTCATATTTTTTATTCTCTTTCTTTCTTTCCTTCTCTTTCTCTCTATTTCTCTCTTTATCTCTCGTTTTCTCTTTCTTTCCTTTCTTTCTTCCTTCCCTTCCCACTTACCTCTCTTCCTTCCTTCTTTCCTTTTTTTTCCCTTCCTTCCTCCCTTCTTTCTTTCTTTCTTTCTTTCTTTCTTTCTTTCTTTCTTCATAAGCGCATGCTTAATTTAATTTGATTTGTAGGAAACATTTGTGTCACCTTGTAATTTTTCGTTTAACTAGTGTTTAAACTTTTTGTTTCAAGTGTGTTTAACTATTATTTATACTTGCATAACCTACAATAGTAGGTACAACTTCGTTTTCACTTAAATGAGATGGTTCAAGCCCAACTAGCAGCTTACAAACAAGTAAATAACGAATAAGCACTTGAAATAGCTACATGCGATTGAATTATTATAAACATAAGTTGAATTGATATTAACATTATAATACAACAGGTAGATACAAGCAGAATAAAGGTAAGGAAGTAAATAATGAATAAGTGCAGGTTTCATACTTTGGTACCTTAATTAAATCTGATAATTTGAGCAATACAATAAGAGAAAGAATACAGGTAGGGAATGAGCTTATTATGCAAGTAAAAAGATTTTCTCTAATGGAATAATAACCAGAAATATTAAACTCAAAGTTTACAAACCATTAATAAGCCAGTAGTAACCTATGGGTCTGAGGTTTGGTGTACCACAATGGATGATGAAAAGGTTTTGCGATCTTTCGACAGAAAAATGTTAGGGCCTGTACATTGTGGTGCACACAATTGGAGAGTGAGATACAATCAAGGGAATAAATTATTTAATAGGTCAAGATACTGTTATATGAAACCCCAGAGACTTCGATGGTGGGACACCTGGAAAGAATGGAGGATGAGCAGAATTCAAAGAAAATGTTAAAGAGGAAAATATTTTCACGAAGAAGGAAAAGCAGAACAAGCTGGGTGGGTTGTGTGTAGGAAGGTCTTGCTGCAATGACAGTCATAGGCTGGAGAAGGAAGGTGCATGATAGACGAGAATGGAACAAAATAGTAGGGAAGGTCAAGGCGCAATCGAGCTGTAGAGCCATAAAAGAAGAAGGTGCAGATTTCAAAGGAACTGCTCAAAATGGTGACCTTCAACATCAATGTATAGGCAACATCGACGAAGAAATGATTTGCAAACCCTATTGAGCGTTCCTGGTGCGTTGTGATTCTCATCGCTGGCTACAATAATGCGGGCAACCAGCATCTCCTCAGAATCAATTAAAGATGAATATACCATGGTTTGAAGATGACCCCAGAAAAAGAAATCCATGAGATTGAGATTTGGCAAACGAGGTGGCCAAGGCACAGTAGGACTGCCTCTTCCGATCCAATGATTGGGGAAGACTATTTCAATGCTCCTGTACGGTTATAGCATAATGCGCAGGAGCTCTGTTGTGTTGGAAATGCAGTCGAGCACGAACATCAAGCGGCACTTCTTCCAAAAGGGCCGGCAGTACCTCCTTTAGAAATATTTTATAAGTGTTGCCACACAATCGAGGAGGAAGAAGGTACGGCCCAATGATGTGATCAGAAATAATGCCAGCCCATATGTTCACCATAAACTGCTGACATATTTCTTTCTGGTTATTGTTTATTGGACACAATTTCTAATTACTTTGAATACGTATAACTTATTAACTTGACGTCGTAGACATTGGTTTCCTATCTCACATTGATTGTCTATGAACCCTCTATTACCAGTAAAATTTGTGCGGTGTTATTCATTTACACCCTGTATAATTTTTAGTGCAGAGAAATCAAGGCCTGAAGATAGGCGTGTGGTGATTGCTAAACCACTTAGTAGCCTGCCAGCTTTAATTTGAAGAAAATTAAAATGTTTGCGGAATGTAAGTTTCGGGTCTAATATGACTCCAAGATACCATAGTTTATTGGCGACTTTTATTAATTGATTATTAACATGAATGTGTGGAACTACTTCTAATCTTTGCCGGGTGACCACAATAGCTGTGGTCTTCGTTGCATTGAATGCTAACTTATCTAGACCCCAGTTAAATATTTGATCCAGAACTTTGCAAGTTACTGATGTTAACATTGATATTTCTGTGGCTTTGACCAATAATAATGCATCTCTGCGTAAGCAACAATATCACAATTTTCAGGCAATTTAAGTTCTCAAAGATCATCACATAGTATATTCCAGAAACTAGGACTGCACGCAGAACTTTGTGGACAACCTGTGGTTATATTTCTCTCCACCGTTGATAGACACAGAGTAAGTTGTGCTTTCCTATTTTTGATAAAGTTTTGCATGAGAATGAACAAATTCTTTGGACATTTTTTCTTCTTGAGCTGGAAAAAGATTCTTGGCCACCACACATGGTTGAAGGCACCAGTAATGTCCAACGATAGAAGCATTCTGTAGTTTTTAATACAAAATGTGTCTCTGATCCAGTCTGTTGCTTTCACAACTGCATCTTCTGTTGATCTATTTGGTGTGAATCTATATTGTTTGTTGCTGAGTAAATTATATCTGCGTAGATAGCACATTATTCAGTCAATTAAAAGTTTTTCTAGTATTTTTCCCACTACTGGCAGCAAACTTACAGATCTGAACGAATTAGAAGTTGGGTTTTTACGGTCATGAGATTTGGGAATTATTTTAACAATAGCTATTTTCCATGCATCCGGAAACATACCTAACTCTAAACACTTATTGTAGATACTTGAAAAGATAGTAGGTAGCACTAAGTATGCATGTTTAATAATATTGGCAGAAATAGAGTCACAACCAAGTGCTTTCTTATCATTCTGTTTAAGAATAACATGCTGAATTTCCATTGTAGAAAAGGGAATATCATCTAGAGTATCAGGAGGAGCCAATAACTGTTGGAGGATCGAGAGATGACTCCTGTTGTTTGGTGAATCGACTGGGAAAAAGACATCACTTAGTACTGTTGCAGTTTCAAAAGGTGTTTTGGTTAAGCCATTTCCTGTATCAATTGTGCTAAGGTGCAGAATTTATATAAAATATCCCATGGAGCCTGACTTTGTGATGAGCGAAATTCTTTCCAGCAATTCAATTTGGCTTCTGCTATAAACCGGCTGTATTTAAGGTCTTGGTAATTAATACCTATACTTGCTTCAGCAGCTCACATTTACATCTTTTCAATCGCCTAGCACAGGCTAAAAGGTGTTTTCTCATAAGTTAGTTCCGGAGTCCACCAAGAATTTCTTGACCCTTTATTGCTAGAAGATTTAAGCTTCGGCAAATATCTGTCGCTGATGTGCCTCACAATATCTGAAAAAGTATAAACCAAGTTGTTTAATTCTTGTTGTGAACTGCAAGCCTCTATCTTCTCAATGATATAATCCAGTTGATATTTAATAGCTAATTGGAAGTGTTCCCATTTCACTTTATTGGTTTTGTATTTTCTGGTTGAACACGTTCTATTTATTACTCTGGCTTGTGATAAGGTGTTTAATTTAATGACTATTACTTTGTGATCAGAGAATGTTTCTTTGTTACTTACATGCTAATCCGAGATTTGAGGAAGAAGCTGATGGCTACATAAACTAACATCAATAAAGCTAGGATTGGTGTTGTCATTACAGCAATAAGTTGGAGTATTGCTATTGTTGAGGATATGAAAGTTATTAGAACATGAAAATTCATAAAGCTTAACTCCTCTTTGGTCACAATATTCACTTCCCTAGGCCGAGTGCTTAGCATTAAAATCACCAGTTATGAGTAGGAAGTTAGATCGTGTTTCATTAATTAGCATATCTAATGCTCTTAAAGTATTATTAAAATCACACTGTGGATCTGCATATTTGCAATAAATATTTCTAAATCATCAAAGATAAGCATATCACAATACAGTCAGGCGAACAAAGTTGCAAAACAAATAATGTAGTTGTTATATATGAAACTATTGCTGCTCTTGGATGGTGATCTGCTTCGGTGTAGCAGTATGTGGTAAGTTGACCTCCAAAGCCCATTATCTGACTATTCCTTGTGTTAGGCTCTTGAATGCATAAAATTGAAAATCCAGGACTATCACTACTGTCTGCATCATATAGTGCAGCATATTTTAACAGTTCAAGTGTAGGCAAAATAGATTTGTGTAAATTATGTTGATAAATTGCTATCTCAGCCATAATTGGTTTTAGAACTTAATAAATCAACAATTTTTTTATACACTGGACATTCAGTTGATGTTGCCAAATGGTTTGTTTCATTTCTTATGTTTAAGCTTCTACTTGCCATTTTGTTGTTAAACTGCACACAGTTAATGCACTTAATCTCTTTTTTCAGACGTTAAAAAATCATGTTCCCCCGAACATTGGGAACAGTACTTTGGAGTATTGCAGTCGTTGCTGAAATGCCCAAAACCACAATTATAGCAGCGAATTACAGGCATATATTCTTTCACCAAGCATCTCATATCCAATGTATAGCTTCTCCTCATTTATCACTTGGTTAAATAACTTTGGGGTGGTTCTGATTACTGTGTACTAGGCCTTTTTATCCTAGATTTCCTAAGAAATCATACTTCCATTTTCTGGGCAGAATCCAGCAAACATTCTTTAACATGAGGATTTTGTTCCAGTATACAAGAATGTAACTCATCTGTGGTGAGCAAGGATTCAATCCCATGCACAATAACTTGTGGGTCAAGTTTCTTAGGTATTTTGGCACATAAATCGTTGGTTATACTTTTTATATTATTAATATAGTATTTTCATTCATTGTCATTTCGCAGTTCAACTAGAACACTCTTGAGAGGTAGAACTGGAACTTAAAAATTCAATGCGGAAGGTCTGTGGTTCAAATCCCCGTTGTGGCATTGAATTTTTAAGTTCCAGTTCTACCTCTCAAACTTTGCCCACACACGGCTTGTGTGTTTAAAAACACCAACTGGGATATAAAGTACTTGCAATAGTAAGTCACCATTGGGGTAATTGTCTCTGATGTGAGACTGCCTTTGTGGTTTACCAGGAAAAATACGAACTAACTTGAGAATTTAATGCCATTCTGGCAGTTTGTCACAATAGCTCAGTGGTAGAGCGTCCGCCCGGCAAGCGGAAGGTCTGTGGTTCAAATCCCAGTTGTGGCATTGAATTTTTAAGTTCCAGTTCTACCTCTTAAACTTTGCCCACACACGGCTTGTGTGTTTAAAAACACCAACAGTAAGTTTGTTGGCATAAATAAATAATAATCACCAACAGTAAGTTTGTTGGCATAAATAAATAATAGAATACTCTTGTTTCTCAGCTTCTTCACTTTATTTACACCTACATGCATCTTGTTAAAAGTTAGGTTACATACCAGTTGAAGGTTTGGTTGGTTTGGTTGGTCTACAACTTTCTCCGACTCCTTAGGTGATGTTAACACTACGTTAGGAGATTTCCTCTTGATTTGTTGAGGCTTATTTGCAACTTGAAGTGCACTGGCATAATATGAAGTTGTAGCAGTTGCTACATAAGATTCATTTTCCTTAGCTACCATCGGAACTGATGTTAATTCTAACATTTGGTCTCGAAATAAAGTCACAATTTGTTGAACATTTTTCACAGAATTCAAAACATTTTTGCACCACCTTTTATCACTACGTTTATCTTTTGAAAGCACATTGATTATATAATTTAATTCATTTTCAACAGAGTGATATGTGGCTTCACATCCATCACATCCATGGCCTACTATTCTGAATATTGAACATTAAAACACATTTTATACAGGCAATATGAAAAAACAAAGAGACTAACTATAACCTTCCCTTTATTATATGAAACCGGTTTTACAATCAATAAACATTTTTCCGGCACCCAAATTCACAGCCTTTAACAAATTTGATTTAACACATTTTTCCATTCCTGTCTGCTCATCCATATATCTTCTTCTACTTCCCACTCCCTCTTGGCCTCATTGATTCCTTGGATCCACGTAATAAGTGGCATTCCTTTCTTCCTCCTTCCCTGTGGTTCCCAATCCATGATTAGCTTTGGAGTTTTCCATCTTCCATTCTCCCAATATGTCCATACCATTTAAGCTGCTGCTTCTTGATAAAATCTAAAATTTAGTATGTTGTAAACTTTTGCTAGGCTTTGTCTGCCACGTCTCATCATTTTGTTATTTGATCAGCATCTATTGTCAGTTCTTCAATACACATGAAATTAGGTAGCTTCCGAGTAATAATTTGTCATTCAGATCTTTTACAGAATAAATGATTTTGAGCATAGGCACTCTATAGCAGCCCAAGTGGGGGACCTGGGTTTGATTCCTGGTACTGGTGTGGGAATTTTCTCCCACTGGGAGACCTGGGTGCACTCAGCCTCGTTAGGTCCCTGAGAGGATAATTGAGGAGCAACTTGATTGAAAAGTAGTGGCCACAGGTTGAGAAGACAGGATAACCAGTCGGGAAGGACTGGGGTACAGACCACATCCCACCTCCAGTACTGCACTCCACTCATGACGCCTATGGTGGGCAGAGATGGGTGCACAGTGGTCGGGCAGTAGGCCTTGGCCTGCATGGGCTGTTGTGCCACAGGATTACGTGGTTACTCTTTAGCAGCAATTTTTAAAGCACATAAATGGTCAACGTTTCCCTTACGATCGGGGAGAGCATTAAATATTTTATGACTTCATAGTATACACCCTTCTGGATGCAAGAAAGTTTTGCACTGGGACGATAGATGTTACTCTTTTATCTAGTGTTTATCTCATGAATTTCACAGTTTGTTATAAAGGATCACATACAAAGAATTTTAGGATTGAGAATATATACATGTAGGGTAAGGTTAATATCTTCAGTCGTCTAAAAAGATCTTTGCAACTATGGGTTTTGGAAATAGTTCTTATAACCTTCTTTTGTACGAGTAATATTTTTTTACCTTCTACTGAGTTGCCCCAAAATAAAATTCCATATTCCAGGACAGAGTTAAAATAATTTAAGTGTGTCCACAGGACTCCCAGTTATCACTGCTCAGATAGCGTAACAGGTAGAGATAAATTTGGGTAAGATACACTTAATGTGAGCTTTCAAGTCCAAATACCTGTCTACTGGAAGACGCAGAAATTTGATGTCTATTTGTTCTAATGTGGGAGACCCAGGTTCGATTCCTGGTACTGATGTGGGGATTTTTTTCTGCTGGGGGACCTGGTCCAAGGTGCACTCAACCTCTTAGGTCCCTGAGGGGCCAATTCAGGAACTACTTGATTGAGAAGTAGTGGGTCCTGGTTGCGAAGACCACATAACCGGCCAGGAGGGACGGTGCACAGACCACATCCCACCCCCAGTGATGCCTGTGGTGAGCAGAGTTGGGGATACAGCAGCCAGGTGGTAGGCCCTGACCTGTAAAGGGCTGTTGCACTGCAGGGGGAGGGGGGGGGGGAGGGAGAGGAATTTGTTCTAACGTGTTGTCAGGGGCAGTTCTACCCTTAGGTCACAAGGTCACGTGCCCCTCCAATCATGTTCTGGTGCTCTAGACAGAACTGTAATATGTTTTATTTTTTCTTTAAATGTGTTATTTGCATTGATTTTTGTTTGATATTCATGTTTGTAAGCTTTACGAAACTTGGCAACCCTGCACGGTCACAGTCTCCGTGCGGACTTCCAACTTCTTGTATTTAACGTCATCCCCTCACTCTTAGCTGCGGGAAGTGACAGGGGGGTTATGAGGAATTCGCTTGCATATGGTCACAATAGTGATGAGACCTGACACTATGCGGCGCTGTCATAACTTGTGAATGTTTTCCCTCCTTCACCGGCTTGTTTCGTTTAAACGTTACATTGTTCAGTTTGCTGCAGTTATGTCCGTTGTAGTGCAGTGTCGATAATATATTTTTCAATTTTAACTGTGAATAAGATTGTGTATAACAATTATTATTTATTTATGCCAACAAACTTACTGTTGGTGTTTTTAAACACACAAGCCGTGTGTGGGCAAAGTTTAAGAGGTAGAACTGGAACTTAAAAATTCAATGCCACAACTGGGATTTGAACCACAGAGCGTCCGCCCGGCAAGCGGAAGGTCTGTGGTTCAAATCCCAGTTGTGGCATTGAATTTTTAAGTTCCAGTTCTACCTCTTAAATTGTGTATAACAGTTTTCTTATTCAACTGCTAAGCTTATATAATTTAACATAATTAATGTATAGTGAGCGAAACTATTCAAATGAATCAGGTGAAGTTCTTACAAAGTAAAACCTTAAGTTTCGAGGACCGATTGCTAGCAAAAGAATTAGGACCTCCTAGGACCTCCTTGGCATAAACCAGGTTTTTAAAGATAAAAGCAGAACATACAACAGACATTTTAATAAAGCTGGGTATGAAAAATGGGAATGGATGTGCGGGTGTTCTGTAGATAATGCACTGTTTTGCTTTCCTTGTGTTATTTGGTGGCGAGGACACGTGTACTAAAACTGGCGTAAAAGAGTTGAAACATTTGCCGGAAAAAAGCAAGAAACATAGTTTATCAAAGACTCATTTACATAATGAAATGAACCTCACTGTACTAGGCAAAACTGATATTAGAATACAGCTTGATGATAGCTACAGGGTGTCTGTTCGCAAACACAATGAACTTGTTGATAAAAATAGGTACATTTTGTCACACTTTATTGATGCTATTAAGTTCTGTGGTGAATTTGAACTAGCCCTGTGTGGCCATGACGAAACAGACGATTCCGTTAACCCAGGTGTTTTTAAAGGTATAATAAACTATACCGCGGCCCTTGACAATGTTTTGAGAGATCATTTACAAAATTGCACTGTCTTTAAAGGTACATCAAAAATAGTTCAGAATGACATTTTAGACGCAATTTTATCAGTATGCAGAAATTATATCTTATCTGTGCTAGGTGATCTAGAGTTTCTATCCCTTCAGGCTAATGAAACAACAGACAGTTCATGTAAAACTTTACTGTCCTTAATTGTAAGATATCAAATTGAAGGGAAAATATTTGAGAGATTTTGGGGATATTTCGAAGTGACTGACAGGAGTGCCACTGGTTTAGCTGCAATTATTGTAGAACAATTACGTGAAATGGGAGTAGAGAAAAATCCAGGGAAACATATGCCACACTTATGATGGAGCTTCTGTTATGAGTGGGAAGAAGGGTGGGGTGCAATGTTTGATAAAAGAAAGGTATCCTAATGCAAACTACATTCACTGCTATGCACATCAAGGAAATCTTATCCTTCAGAGTGCGTCAGCTTCATCTCACAGCAGAATATTTTTCCAAGACTTACAGGGGATAGGGACATTCTTTTCGAGGTCTCCAAAAAGGATGGATTATCTAACTGAATTTGTTCAGAAAAAACTTGGCAGTGTCTCACCGACAAGGTGATATTTTCAATATCGCACTGTTAATACCGTTTTCGAGCAGAAAGATAATCTACTAAAATACTTTGAACATATAAGAGACAACGAATCAAATGATAAAAAAGCGTCTAGCGAAGCAACAGGATTTTTACGAACATTGAGAGACTCTGAATTCACTTTTTGGCTTGACTTCTATCACAAAATTATGCCTCATGTAGCTGTATTCTTTGACTGCATCAAGAAAGAAGACATCAATGCTGTTAAAGTTAGAGAGTTGTCAAGCACTTAGTTAATGTTATAGTGAAAGTTAGGAAAATGTATGAACACGAAGAGGTGTCTGTATACGAACCCCCAAGTAAGAGGCAATGTGTTGAACACAGCAATAGTAGGAGTAATAGGGTGGCAGCTCTACAAGTTTGTGACATGATTACAAGCAATATCAGTGATAGGTTTCAGTTCTCGGGTCATTTGAGTGTCTCGAAGCTATTTTTGGTTGACAGGTTTTCACAATACTGCAATGTATTTCCTGAAAGTGCCTTTCAGACAACCTTGGAATTATATCCCACAATCAGTGATCCGAAATTTCGAACTGAATTAGAGGTGCTGTATAGTTGTGAAGATTTGCGTAGAGCGTTCGGTGCAACTCCTCTTCTGCAGTTTTTATGTGAAAATATGACACGGAACTTCTCTGAGTGTGTGATGGTTTTAAAAATAATTGTTACTCTTCTAATGATGACTCTAGAGACCGAACGATCATTCTCTATACTCAATAGAGTAAAGACATTCTTACGAAATTCTATGGGAAATGAGAGACTGAACGCGCTGGCGATGCTATCAATAGAGAAGAAGATGATAAACACCATTCCAGACTTCAACAGACGTGTGATTGAGGAATTTTCTACAGCCAAAAATAGGAGGATTGAGCTGATATACAAAAAATAACAAATAAGCCTTACATCATAATTTATTGCTTTATTTTCCTTATGTACTACTGCATGTCGATTTTTGTGTGCCCTACCACATTTAAATGTCACGAACCGCCACTGCGTGTTGTTAATACCAATTTCTATTGGAGTGTGTTTTTCGATGAACTATAAATTTAACAATTTTTGTTTTTTCTAGGTTTAGAGATAATTGTTAGCTTTAAAGCAGTAAGACATACCATTTAAAACATAACACAAACCTAAACCTGAAGCTTTAAATAACATAATTCAATTTAATTACATTCATTTATGTTTCTACTGGTTACCAGCACACTAGTGTCATCAGTGAACTGAACAGTACTTGCAATATCCTTTATATAGAAAAGAAGCAATAAAGACCCTGATACTGAACGTTGGCGTACTTCACATGTTACTGTTTTCCAATTTGAGGACTGTTTTTCATAACCAATAACATTGCTTCAACACACTGTTTTCTTTCATTTAGAAATGATATGAACCAACTTAAATTTTCATTTATAAGCCCATAGAATTCCAGTTTTGCTATAAGAATGTCATGGTTTACACAAATGCCTTTGCTAGTGCACAGAAAATGCCACCTACATGCATTTTTCTTCTTGTTTAGGGCAGTTAACACTTCACATGTAAGTTTAAAAGTTGTATTATTTGTTGATATTCCTTTCCTGAACCCACACTCATCCTTCACAGGTATCTTGCTATATTCAAGGTACTTATAGTCAGTTGAACATTACTTTTTAAAGGACTTCTGAAAAAATTGGAAGGGTGAAATTGGTCCATAATTTGAAGCATTGTTGCATTTGCTCTTGAAAAAGGGTTTAATGATTGAGAATTTCATCCTTCAGGGAATATTCCTGTCTTTAGTGACTCATTGCGCAAATAACTCAGGGGAGTGCTAATTTGGGATAAGCAATGATTTTAAGATTTTAATTGTTATTTCGTCGTAAGCAGAGGAATTCTTTATTTTAAGGGAGCCAATAATTTTATTTATTTTAGAAAATATCAGACTGGCTCTAAATTCAGGCTCTATTTCTGTGAAACTTGATCTTAGAAATTCTAATGCTGCCTCTTTGCTTACCAAAATTAATATTTAGTTTGTTTGTTACATCCAAAAAGAATTAAAAACTTTTCGCAACTTCCTGGGGTTTGCTAATTTCTTGATTGTGAACATTTACTCTTATTGAGTCGTTTTGTAATGAGTATTTAGCTGCTTCCCTTTTTATTATATTCCAAGTACCTAGTTTTTATTACCTTTTTTAGTAGTTTACAATATTTTTTGAAACAGGGTTTTAATTCTAAGCTGTTACCAATTCTTACTTGCTGATATAATCCTCTTTTATGCCTGCATGAGGTCCTGATTCAAATTGATCGTCTCTTCGGAAGTTAGATATTTTGTTAATCTTGACTGGGAAGCAACATTAAAAGTGGGTAATTACGAATCAGCTGGGGAATTTAATGTCGTACTGGCAAGTTGGCCATGGTAGCTTAGTGGTTAAAGCAGCCACTTGATAAGCAGAAGATCTGTGGTTCAAATCCCGGCTATGGCATCGAATTTTTCAGTCCTGATTCCACTTCTAAAAAAATTAAAAGAGAGTTTTGAAACATCGAAGAAAGCTATTATATTTATTGTTGGTCTCATTCGTTTGGTAAGTTTGATTACATGATTCAAGTTGAATCTTGGTCTATTTACTATGCCTCAATGTTTATGAACCATGGTTGTTACTTATGAGATTATATATTCTTAATTGCTAATATACTGTTGCAACAATGCCATGCATGTACATTCAAGTTCAATAGCCTTGTACTTCATGTCCCTGTTGTATGTGCTTCTACCATGTTAACGAGAGAATGACTGTGCACCATGCACGGAAGGTCTACATTTTTATTTTCATGCCACACCAAAGTTAGTATCAAAATAAAAGTACAAACTGGGCATGACCATTGCCTTCATAATACCCAGGCTGTAGCGAAGCTCGGAGTACGTCACACATTCAATTGAATAAGGGGAGATGGGGTATTCATATGCATGCACATGTCTTTTATTTTTTACAGGAACACCTTTAATGGGTGGTTTAGCAGGTTTGTCAAGTTGAATCTGCCCCTTACAACATATTCAACCTGAGAAACCTGCTAAACCACCCATTAAAGGGCCCAATGCCAACAAACTAAAAATCTGGCGTTTATCAGATAAAATGCGAGGATTGCCCAAAAATATACATCAGCCAAACTAAAAGAAATCTTAAAACATGACTGAAGGAACACATTAGAAACATAACATTCAAACAGATTGACAAATCAGCTTTAGCCCATTACTTCTGGTCAACTCAGCATGCCATAGAACAGGATAGTTACTAAAACATGCAAAAACAACAGCAGAAGTAATAATTTGGGAGAAAATACATATTATGAAGAATGTCCACATTGCCATGAATTTTGATATACCACATGCAATAGACATAATGAAGTTTATATCCAGCAACCCAGATAGTAGCACAGTCACTACCACAAGAGATGTTTCCTCTTCTAATGCCAGTTGAGAATGAAGACGCTGATCTTCGAAACATGTCTGGATAAAAATAAGTGTAAGTGAAACTGTAAGTGTCTATAGGTCGACTCATATACTTTTAAACATTTGAAAAGTCTGTCTATATCACTTCGTATATATTAAGTGGAATTGCTATATTTGTTCCCATTATACATTGATGGACATGTCTAACTTTTCTCATTTAACCTGTTGTTTCTCAGATTCTTAACCTTCCATCAGGCATGTGCCCTGGTGGAACACAGTTGGTCATGTGGGGCCTAGTAGGCCTGCGGTATATTTCTGTGCTTTATGCTTGTGTGTATTTTTTTAAATTTCATTTTTTCTTCATTCCCTCATTTAGCTTAAATATACATGGTTTTGAAAGGTAGAACTGGAACTTAAAAATTCAATGCCACAACTGGGATTTGAACCACAGACCTTCCGCTTACCGGGCAGATGCTCTACCACTGAGCTATTGTGACAAACTGCCAGAATGGCATTAAATTCTCAAACCAGTTCGTATTTCTCCTGGTAAACCACAAAGGCAGTCTCACATCAGAGACAAATTACCCCAATGGTGACTTACTATTGTAAGTACTTTATATCCCAGGATTAAATAACCTTCAGATGGTAATTATTAATTACCCCAAATTACCCCGCAATATATAACGATAGTCTGGTTGACTTGTGCACACATAACTGCCGATTAGTCATTCTTGCAGCTAAAGAAATAAACAGATTAAGTTGTTGCTGCAGCAAACAATTGGGCAAAGTGTAATGTTAGATGTCCTAGTCAGGCAATTACATGGGTGCATTTGTTTGCAAACTATAATGTTTAAATAAACCAAGAGGTCTTTGAGGCCTCTGGTGACCAAGAACAGAGGCTTGTTTCCGATCTCTGATAACAAATTGTAAATGTGATTGCTTGGTTTCTGTGAGCACAGCAAAGTCAAGCGTTGGGGAGACAAGCAAACCAATTACTGTGCTGCCTAAGGCCTGCCTTCCTAGCATTAAGATGTATGTGGCTCTCAATATGCCTAAGCAAACTGAACCATATTCTGCCCTTTCAGATGTACAGTATAGCTATTCGATTATTGAAGCATGCAAGCAGCGAAATTTTGTTGTGTCAAAGTCTGGGATTAGCTCAGTGTTGAATAAAAATCTGATGTGTTGCACTCACATGACTTTCTCTACTCTTGTACTATTCTTACAAACTCTTATTCCTCTATCTTCTTCATCTTAGTCAAGATAAAAAAAATTGCTATTGCTAAACTTTTGTGGGTGCAAGGGGAATATTTGAATACAGTAGTATTTGAGCGATAGTGAAATCTTTTAAAGCTGGCCGCTAAATGAAGGCTTTGAAATTCCGTTCTCTTTACAGATAAAAAAAAGTGAGTAACGACCTTCCATTTGACAAAAGTTTAACTATTGCAAAACTCACACTAATAACAAGGAATATCTCCAAAATGGTTCACTCCACAAAACAAAATTCATTTAGATAAATTGTGTGTTTTAACAAGAGCTACATTTTTTGTATAGTAAGATTTGGGGTATCTCTTACGGTTTTCCAGTTATGCAAAAGTCATCAAGAGTAAACAAGACTAGGTGGGTTATAACCAGAAAATTTAAGATATACATTTAATTTGCCATAAAAATACCTTAAACATATGGCATTTTAATAAAAACCGTTAGCCATTTTTGAGAAAATCAAAATTTTCCACGTAAAGGGTAGTTTAGGAGGACACACAAACGCATGCACACATGGACCTTTTTCTAAAAATGTATTTTTTGGATTCAGGAGGCCTCAAAACATATTTCTGGTGAAATCTCAACATGAAAATTTTGGGTCAAATACAATACTCCCTCTGCTTACTATACGTAGCAGAGAAAGTAAAAAGAGAAAGGGTTGCATAACATTTATTGCAAAAGGAAGAAAACAGGTAAACCCACGACCTGCTACCATATGCTCTCCAGAGGTGATAAGGAAGGTAAAGACCCTCATCTTTGGCAGTAATCCAGTCATACAATTGACCATTGCAAACAAACTGGGAATATCCCTTAAAACTTGTTAACACCATTATAAACAAAGATTTAAATATGAGAAACATCACAAAGGTCGAATTCATAAGTTGTTACCTGGTCACATCTCAGAACATTGCACTAATAGCAGGAAGCTCTATGAGAAGTACCTGGCAGGAGAAAAATGGAAGTTTGTGGTCACATTAGATATGGCATATGTATATCTTAGTGACTGCAACAAACCCTGTGCAATTTATTACCAAGGGGTGGAAAAAATTTTCAAAAATGGTATGCAGAAGGTGAGAGAGTTTCTCAAAAGCATTTATGGTCGGTCATTGTTGGTTACTGCTACAACGGGAAACTGATAATGAACTAAAAAGGTCAAAATCAATTCCAAGTATTATCAGGATGAAGTTCTCATTGCAATTTACCACACTGAGATCCCGGCTACCTACGGGAGAGACCAAAACAAAGTCTGGGTGCACCAAGATGAGGGGTCCAATCACATTTCTGTTTCAACTGTCACATTCTTAAAAAGAACGGAGTAGAAAACTGGAATACATGATATTCCGTTCAGCAAAATCCCAGTGAAATCTCCTCGTGCGTCTCCGATGGATTTTTGCACCTTTAGACTGTTGAAAAGGGCATTGGGAAGTAGGTGCCCTCAAACAATTGATGGTCTTTGGAAAGCCTGTAAAGAGGCTTGGGAAATTCCGGACATGACTGCACTATGCAAGAGGCTTCTCCAGTGGAAACCAAGGAGCAGAATGATTGCTCAGCTGAAGGGATAACAAATAAAGCATGATTGGCAGTGGAGACATTATCAGAGATAGGAAACAATCCTCTGTATATGAATTGTATAAAAAAGCAGAAACACTTTCTTGTTGGTATCACATGGATGGAATATGTGAGTCATTCCACTTCAAATCGCACAAACTATGGCAAAAAATGACCTTGATCTCTCAGATTTTCTTGAATTTTTTTTTTGTTTGGTGTTTTGGAACAAAATATATTTGACCCGTAATTCTTCGTTTTATAAAAAAAAATTATTTTGGCAGATATTAATTTTTGAAATGTCCCAAAAATTGCACGCTCCTCACTCTTTGATCAATCATACCTCCGATTGTAATGAAGCAGATTACTTGATCTTTGGCTCAAATTAAAGAAAAATCGCAGTATTTTGTGAGGTATTTATTAGACAATTTTATTATTATTAATATTATATTTTATACGATTAAAGTTTTAAAGTTAGATAACATAAACTCGACCATTAAAAAATCTGGAAAAAAACTAAAAATACAATGAAGTTTATTCAATATTCTCAGAAAAAATCAGAATGGAGTCTCTAATAGTTCAGTTGTAATTAACTTACTTGCAAATCAGTGTAGCGGACTCCAGTGGCAGCAGTGACGGCTATATACTGTAACATCGCACAATAATTGGCACCTTCCATTACGGCAACTGTCCACTGCTTGAGGTTCCATGAATGTTACAACAGTACAGTAACGAGAACACTGCTAGCTGACACTATTATATGCACACTATTAGCATCTTCAAAATGTTTTTAAAATATGCATTTTAAACTAATGTTTCCATACAACACACAACTTTACCTCCTTCTTCGAAAAAAAATTGTTTCACTAAAGCTTCAGTTTTTGACAAAGGCATGAAGGAGTGTAATTTTAAAGCACAGCTGGACCCATCGTTCTTGGCCCCTGACCTTGATTGGAAGTCCTGTTGGCGAATCCATAGCTTTTGCCCCTTTCATCAGCTCATATTGTATAATTCTGCGAATGAAACCATGCACTACATGGTGAGGGAGGGGGAAGGTAGTGATGTCTGCATGATCTGAGACAGTCCTTGCTAATTCACAGGTGCTTTTTAGTGCAGCGTGCAGTTGAAGGCATAGATCTTTGTGATAAAGAGTGAATATAGTGAATTTGTGAGACATTGACCATAGCGCAAATCAATTATGCCACCTGTACGTTTGAAATTAGGGACCAAAACATTACACAGTCAGAGTAGAGAAATTATTTCAAATTTATGGACGTACATGAAGGAAGAAGCTAAACACAAAGAACTGCTTACATCAGAAGATTTTTCAAAAAAATTCAAAAATTCAAAAGCACATATCAGATGCCACAGGAGTATCAGAAAGAAGGTACATTAAGGAGACATTTTTGCTGCATGGACTGCACTGCCTTAGTAAGAAGTTATCTGTGTAGCATAGTTGTCTGCAGTCACCTGGCTTGTTACTCGCTTTCAATGGGCCAAGAACGGCGAAACCAGCTGTACAAACAGATCTCTACTTAATGTCGTCCGTGAGCGCTTGCAGGCCTCCAGAAAAAAAATTGTAGCAAATGCACTAATGCAAGCTCCATAGTTTTCAACATCTTATTTTATAGATAAAATGTCAGGGAATACGTGTGTATTTTTTTTTAGATTTTTAACACATCGATTTAAATTCCATTTTTGGTTTTACAAAATATACCATAAAAAAAAACAGTCCAGAATTTGTGTGTAATAACGATTGGTCGAAAGTTGTTAAAAGTGTTGTATTTAACCTTTCCAGTGTGCCAAACCCCAACTCTCAACTCTATATGGCCTTAGAGTAACAAGTGATTTTATATTATGGTGCGCTCAGAAATTGCTTAATTTCTAACAGCCATAACTAAGCGAGCAATTTAAAAATATGGAAATAAAAAAATACGGGTCTCCTTATTTGATGCCTATTATTCATAAACAAATTTTGAACCTCCTACAAAAAAGTTGTGTTTTACGGGTGTGCGATTTGACATGGATTGACCCATGTAAGGATTGAGGTATATGTGCATAATGTTTTACATAGTTTGACATTTATATTATTATCAGCAGGGTCCGGATATTTATGATGTCATAGTTTTTGCTTGTGGTTTTTTCCATGGAAAATATAAGCAAAAAACGATTTTATCAAAAGTGATTAAAATTATGCAAGTCTCATGGACCATAGCCATATTTTGGCTTTTTTAACGTTTTTGTCATTTTTCATACTATAGTCACATTTTCTCTTAAATTTTTGTATTTTTGTCGTTTTTATATTTCTATTCAGTTTTGTGTAGGTACTTGCAATCGTCCCAAAGACCAATTTTTCACATCTAATTTTTGTCTGTAATATTTCTTACTATTATTTTTCATAGAACTGTATGTTTCCGTGAGTTTGGAGGGTAAGCCGTATTATATAGAAAGAGACAGATACAAAGAAAGCACAGACAGTTGAACTCTCAATAATATGACTTATTTCAAATATGCCCCAATAACATCACACAATGTTGAGAGGTCTTTTCCCATTACAAATCAATGTTGTGTGCAAATAGAAAATTGTCCCTTTTTGAAAACTTTAAAATGTATGTAATTTGCTATTGTAATTCTTTCTGATTGGCCTTCAAAATGTGACAGAGCTGAGCGCTAGCTCTAGATTGAGCAATTAAATAAATGCAAAATACAACAATACAATATTATTTATTATTGTGTGCTGCATTTTAAAAGTAGATTTTCAATATAATGTTAATTTAAACAGCATTAAATCTTTGAAGATTTAAAAAATGCACCCAAAAAAATTTAGGTCATATTCATCATAATATTTTGTAAGTTTTTCGACCATAAGTGCGTGCATATTTCTAACATTTTTAGGTCATAAACATTGGGGCCCTGATTATCGGAAATAATGCATACTACTTCTAACCCTATGTCATGAAGCACATTAAACATTTTTGTTGGTAATACTCTTTCTTCACATTAACGATATACATACATCACATTATATTAAAACGATTTTTCATTATCTTTCTGAATTATGTGAAGTTGATCAATAAATCCATATTATTATTTTAGCAAACTTTAGCGATAAGCGCAGATTGAAGCAAAATTGCCTTATTTTGTGAAAAATGTGAAATTCCAGCGATTTTGAATATAAAAATTAGTTTTCTCTTTTAAGTTTATTTCTGTGAGTTATTAAATTAAAAAAAAGTAAAACTCTCAATTACAAAAATAGTGAAGTACTGGCTGATGATTAAGGATGGTTTAACATTCTTGGAAGTTGATGATTCTGTCATTAGTGAAGTGATGGTGTGGATAATCAAGGATAGATTAGCATTCTTGGCAACTGACCCTTTTTTACCTGTAAAGATGAGATGGACAGCAAATGTTACGGTGCACAACAGAACGAAAACGTTTGCTAATGAAGGTTTATATGTGTCGGAAAGCAACATTTTGTGAAGTTCGAACAGAGTGGTACAAAAAAGACACCATATCAAAACACTGCTTTAAAAATAAGGAACATTTGAAATGTAAATGAAATACAGAAACTGGAGATGCCAGACAGCCATAGAACTTTTACTAGAAAAACAGGAAAATACCATAATAATAATAATAATAATAATAATAATAATAATAATAATAATAATAATAATAATAATAAAAAAACTGAATTTGTAATGGACAGTATTGCGATGCTATTGAAAGCCAACATCCCCATGGAAAAGATAGATAAACCTGCAGTACGTGAGTGACTTCAGAAGTACGTTCCAGGTAAGGGTAAAATAGATTAAAAGTGAATGCAGGAAAACATTCCTCCAGTGTTATTTACCATTAATTTTAAAAAAAAAGTATCGCGAAATTAAAGTGATAATACAAGCTAAATAGAGAGGGGGGGGGGGGGGGGGAGGAAGGAGAGAGAACTCATTTTGCAAAATTCGAAAAACATTAATGCAAAAAAAGAGTGCCTCTAGTAATAGGGCTACTACAACCTTCTTATTGAATAAAATTGATTTAATCATAAAGATTTGAACAGTTGCAGCTGCTACACCAAGGGAGTTACTAGATGTTCCCACAACTCTTATTACCTTTGTAAGTAATTTTAGGTTTAACAAAAATTTCATTCAATAACAGACATACCTTTCTTTCATGTGATTCAAGACAAAGTTTGGTTTCTAAATACTTTTTCATAGGTTCATTAATTCTACTATTAATACTTGATAAATTTAACTTTTTCAAGTAATATGGGTGTGGTAAAACAAGAATTTTTAAACAAGCAGCTGGAAAAGAAAAGAAGAAACTATAAGCAGTATGGAGTATCTCAACCATTTAGATATGAAAAGTTGCAGTTGTTTACTCAAAAACTTAATTTTAATACTGTCTCATCTTCACTCGTTTGTATGCATTTATTCAGAAGAATTTGGATGGTGTATAGTGTGTCTGTAATGGCAATTTCTTCACCATCAGTGTTTTTATAGTTGTTAGCAAATTCTCTACTTTAATAAATGAGTTGCAAACAAGTTTTCATTCCTAAAATCCATTCAAACTTCTTAGCTTTTACATTTATCTTGTCACATACTATGTATAGCTTAAAACTGAGATCTAATGAGAACACTTTCCTTATATATGGATAGTCATTGAATTCTATCAACAGAAAATGCGACCTATCATTATGCTTTTTAACCCTAGACTACTGAGCTATGCTATGAAAGATGTTATTAAACAGTAGTCTGACAGACTATGCACTTATTTGCACTTAAAATAGAAACACTATTGTGGAAAGTAGCACCATATACATTACACTTTTCTTTTGTTCATTTTTGAAATGTTCTGATACAGTTTAGGTTTCTCATCATATTCCATTCACAAGTTTCCTTGGTGTTCACCACACATGCATGACAACAATAACAGAAGAACCTGGTCATACACCATAAATGTGATGGATAAAATGCACACATTTTTCACTTGCCTTCTTGAATCTCCTCTTCTTTCCTTGCAAAAGGATCAACATCTAGAACTTTGCTACTCATAGCTTTTAATGATTGCCTCAAGTGGTGATGTAGCCAAGGTGCAATTAGCTCAATGATGAGACTTCGCATACTGCCTTCTTGATTCTTGTTATTTCTTGTGATGGTATAGCACATATCCATTTACTAGTCATACTGAGGATTCCATATAAAATGCACAGCAGACATCTGCATGTTTTCCTACAAGATGTGACCATACATTTCATCAACAGCACCTTTTGTAGCATTGTAAAATTCTGTAATATCTGGTTTGTGAGTATCCTTATCAATTGTAGGTTGTTCATGCATTGTAGACAAGAGAATACCACCTTATTTGATTTGTATTTGTATGGCTTTAAAGTCTCTTTATCATCAAAGCAGAACATGGAGACTGTGTGGTGATACATACATTAACACTAAACATTTGTCTCTCAGATGACACAATCAACACTGTTCCTAAATAACACAACTGATCATGACAATAGCTCAGGCAATAAACCTTTTACTGTCATAGTGAGAAATGTCATGATATCAGAACTGAGTATTTTGTTTAATGCTGCCATCAGATGTAGAAAGTCAGATGAAAGATTAGCAATCTAGGGTTAATTAGCCAATCACTGTGACAGAACTTCTGTTGATTATTCAATATATCATCAAAAATGTCAACGTTATCTTTTAATAACCAGTCTGAATATTTCTGCATTTCAAGTTGAACAGAAAATTTTTCGTTGTTCTGGGTCTCTACGCTGAGGAGCAGTAGTTGTGGTTAAATATGTTGGTAACTTGGGAAATATAGATGGAACAGCATCACTTTCCAATTCCAGTTTTTTACAAGGAGCCACTAACACAGAACCAAAAAGAGCGGCCTATATTTCATATACTTCACTGTAACATTCATATACTTGTAATTTATAATTATGTGAGCTTAACAGAGGCACAAACAGAGAAAGGGTATACGAATGTGTTTTCCTCAATAAGAGGAATAATTACAGGCTATTTGCAGTGAGGTTTGGGCTGCCCACATTTTAACAATACCATATATCATTATTTTGAATGTTCAAAGATCACCACAAGCAAGAACATACTATGAGTAATAAATATAATTACTTGTCATCTGGTCGTGTTGCTCTAATCTCACAAATAATCTGTTCTTTGGCAAAGTGTAAAAGCAAACTCCTGTGTTCTTTTTAACATTCAAATTTTCTCTCAGGCTTTATTTTTTAAACCACAATTTCCTTGTTTCTTCATCAAAAGTAAATGAGAACATTGGTACATATTGAGCTTTATAATAATTAGATGTACAACCAGGCATTTTATTTGATAAAAAATGCAACAGAAACAAAATACTCTAATCCACACTGTTATGGTTTGTAACCAATGTACCTGAATTAATCGATCAGCTGACTGCTTTCCACCTGCTCTACATTACGGTCTGTACATTATGAAGGCAGTGGCATAACCCTTAGGTATCAGATGTGCTAAATTCTTAAACTTGTCTCAAAATTCATTTTGCAAATTCTGTTTCCAGACTGCTGGTTACTGTGCACTCACTGCCTTATGTACATTAACATGTATTTTCAACAGCTGTGATTTTAATTTCACTCTCCTTGCTGTAATCTAAATAACACTGTGAAATGCATAGGCAATTTCTTAAATTGGCATAATTTGCATATGGCAAAGGATTATCTTATTCATCAGAATGGTTGAATAACTACACATGACACTGATGTCATTAAACAGAACATAATCCACAAGTACTGGGAGAGCAAAAAACTCCCAAATAGGCTGTGTGGTGTTTTGCCTGTCTGCATCCTTGGCACTCGCCATCTGCCACTATCATAGAAAAGTGTGGATGAAACCATACATCATTTATAAAACTATTTTTAAAGGCTTTACTTCCAACTTCATGTAAGAATGCTGAAGCTGGTCACTGTCACTGTCCATACATTTTTGGTACCTCTTTAGGAAACTATCCATCTCTTGCCATAGTTCACACTGAGAAATGCTGGCAATTTCCTGCTTGGATATTTTGTTTTAATTCTATGGTTTCATCCATGCCTTTCTATGATAGCAGCAGATGGCAATGAGCATAAACAGGTAAAACAAAGCACAGCCTGTTCGGAAGTTTTTTGCTCTCCTTTCGTTATTTTACTTGGTGCACAATGGGTAATTTTACATGTCACAGAATCAAGCGCATGGGTGTATGCTTGGCCCATCTTTTGTGATATGCAGAGCAAAGGTTGTGACATGTGATGCTGATGAGACACGGCCAGCACTCTGACCCTGCCTCCAAGCTGGAGCTCCATGGAGTGGTGTAGCAAGTTCAAAAAACCTCATTATACTATCAAGGCCATATAAGAGATGCTCACTTTGTATTTTTAACAACGAAGGACCTCTACTCATTAAATGGCAGGAATAGGGAGAAACACTTAATGGTAAACAGTTCTGCACATGTGGATGCTCTCAAAAACAAGCACAGAAGGAAACAGACTACAGCTGGTTCAGGACAATGCTAGGTTACACGTGGCCAAGACAGCCCTTGACCTGTTGAAAACAATTAAATGGAAGTCCTCAAACATCCTCTGTACAGCCCTGATATCTTCCTAAGCGACTTCCATATCTTTGGTCCTTTTAAAAGTAAGTGTAAGGTCATTGGTTCATCTGCAACTACAAAGTGAAGGATGCCATAGAAAACTGGATTTATCTGCAATCTGTTGAAGTGACTCTGATAGAAAAGAAAGAGTACATAATGCAAGCAAGTGAAATTTTGAAAAAGTAGGTAAAATAATTTTGGAATAGTTGGTGGCTTCCCTTAGCCAAGATAATTGAAGGAAATATTATTAGGCTTAATTATACTTATTTCATTTCATTTTTGTTTTTAGTAGGTTAATATTGTATAGTTTCTGAACACAAATAAATTATTCCTTATTCATCTCCAACCCATAGTTTATACACTGAAGCCATCCACTCTTTTCCTATACACTGGCCTAAGTGCATCAATAGTAATCTAGAGGTGTCATGAGAGGTAGAACCGGAACTTAAAAATTCAATGCCACAACTGGGATTTGAACCACAGACCTTCGGCTTACCAGGCGGCTGCTCTACCACTGAGCTATTGTGACAAACTGCCAGAATGGCATTAAATTCTCAAACCACTTCAAACTTTGCCCACACACAGCTTGTGTGTTTAAAAACACCAACAGTAAGTTTGTTGGCATAAATAAATAATAACTAGAGGTGTCATGTTACACATTAACTGTACTTTGTGTGTTCTGTAACAAACTTTTATTTATACATAACTATAGTCTCTTTCATTTGAGCATAGTTAAAATTACCTATACGTTGGAAATCTTGTCATACACTATTGTACCCCAGAACGTCCAGTAGGGACCACTGGCTTAGAGAATAAGGCACCTAAGCAGAATGTGAGAGATACATTTTGGTTCTTCTAATCTATGGTCCATGTCAGTTTTTCCTTATGTTCTTCTGCTGCGTTGTAAGAACCTAAACCTTAACTCAGAGATGAAAAAGTTGGAACTGAAATGGTGTCTTTGTAGCCATTACATCAATCAGCCAATTATTCTCTAACTGCAACGTTAAGAAATGAAATAGAGGTAATTTGATAAATAATCTCAAATTACATACAAAATAATTTTAATTGGCTCTGTAGGTGATAAATAAAGCTCCTTAAACACATTTTAAACATCAATTACTTGGAACTTACTTTATACATCAATGACTTGGAATTCCAATAAAAAAAACATTTCATCAGTGTGATTGTTTTGGAGCATAATGATTATTTAAGCAGTATTTTCTAAAGCCAAATTCTTGGCTGTAATAGGCTCCAAGTCCTTAATACCATCTTTATCAATTATCTGCACCTTGAAGTTAGGTAGGTTCACAATCAGCCTCTTCTGAATTTCACGAACACATTTCTTCATGAGCTCATAGCTTTCTTCTCTGGTTAAACCTGCAAGAAGACAAATTAGAAACTTAAATAGTGATATACTCAGGAAGGTTGAAATTGTCTATTTTTAGATAACCGCACAATTGTGGCAAGCAAGAAAACAGTGGAAGGCATATTTTATTAATGTTTGTCGAGAGTTAGAAAGTGAAAATTGTTTAAAGACAACTGTATCTTATAACAATACTTTATACTCCAAAGGTTCCAGGTTTAATTTTTGGCTGCAGAGAGAAATTTTTCTTAATTAGTATTGCTTCCTATTCCCTTAAGAGTTTGAATGTTTTTAAAATCAAAAGGCTATATACCCAAATTAGAACTTAAGAGTACACAAAACCTGTCTTTGTTGAGGAACAATTGTTCCAAATTCAAAGCTGCTAATATGACCTTAGAGGATCTTTGCTATTTCTTGGTTATCAAGCAGTTATGCCTGAGGTGTTTTCTGTGGGTGAACTGTAAGATTACCAAACATAAAAGCCAAAGTGGTAAAGGAGTTTAAAGGCTCCTCTACTGTGAATTGAATAACAGAATACACCTTGCCTGTCCATCCCATCCATCCATCTGTAAGAGCGTGTGTATGTGCATGCATGTGCTAAACGTTTCTGCACTGTTGCACCGGTTTTGACCACCTTGGCACAGATCTCCTTTGACACAAGGTGAAAATTAATGTCTAGCTTAGAATTTGAAATTTCATTCCTTTTCACACAATTATTTAATGTTATGTAATGCCTACAAAAGCTTGTCAAGGCCGTATCTTTCAACAATAACTGTAGTAGCTCAAACATTCCAACATAAGAATAATTACTAGGGCCTAGATATTATGTAATATGAAATTAAGAAACATGTGCATAAATATGTAACCAAAATTGGTGAAATACTGGGAGAGTCAAAAAGTTCAGAACGGGCTGCGTGAAGTTTGCCTGTGTGTGTTTTTGGTGCTCGTTGCCGTCTGCCACTGTAATAAAAAGACACAGGTGAAATCATACAACATTTTTAAAACTACCTTTAAAGGCTTTACTTACCAACTTTACGAAAGGAGATGCTGAAACTGGCCACCGTCGTCCATACATTTTTGGCACCTCTTTAGGAAACAATCCATCACTTGCCATAGTTAACACTGAGAAATGCTGGAAATTTCCCAGCAGATATTTTGTTCTAATTCTTCCAGGGTGTGTGGATTTGTCTTGTACACTTTATGTTTTAAGTTATCACAGAGATAGAAATAGTCTGTTAATTCTCTTAAAAAAAAGGGGGGGGGGGGGGGGCAAATTGTCAACTGTTGACTTGAAAAAAATTGCCCTATAACTCAGAACCTAATACTGCTCATGAAATACCCATTCATGATGAAAAAATTGGTGTATGGTGTGCCATTAACAGAGAAAGGTTTCTCAGAGCTCCAATAAGCAATTTCTATCTCTGGGGTAACTTGAAACAAAATGTACAAGGCAAATCCACACACCCTGGGAGAATTAAAACAAAATATCTGCCAGGAAATTGCCAGCATTTCTCAATGTGAACCATGGCGAGTGATGGATAGTTTCCTAAAGTGGTGCCAAAAATGTATGGACAATGCCAGTAGCCTGTTTCAGCATCTCCTTTCATAAAGTTGGTAAGTAAAGCTTTTAAAAGTAGTTTTAAAAATGTTGTAGGGTTTCATGTGCGTCTTTCTATGATACCAGCAGATGGCTGTGAGCGCTGACAAGCAAAACACAGCGCAGTGCATTTGGAACTTCTTTGCACTCACTGTATGTAAATAAATATATAATTAAGCATTTATATGTAAAATTCAAAATGTTCTTTTGCTACAAAACAGAAGTTCACAGGTGGGCTAGACAAATCTCCATGTTAATTCTTAATCAGTTCACTTCTGTTAACACTAGAACCCCGATAGCGGTCATTTTGACCGTTCTTGATATTTAAATAAGTTTAGTTCCGCCGGTTTTTAAAAACGAAGCTTGGCCTTACATGACTTTTCCTGATATAACCTCTAGTTTTATATAGCATAATAATTTTCGGCATGCCATTATTTACGTGGGTGTTTTTTCATGTTTGACCATGAAACCCGGAGACGGTCATTTTTGACCGTTACAATTTTGTTAGGCTTTCACCCGCACTGTCGTTAGATTCCTCATTGTCACTAATCTTCTATGTCCGTCTTCATACCAACTGTTCATTATAGTAGTGTACGTTGTGAATCTATGCCTGCAAGATGTCTCGTGGTTTGAAACCAGATGAAATCCTAGCTATATTTCATGATATACCAGACGATGTATCAGAAGGTGATCTTTTTGAAGAACGTGGTAGTGGTGAACATGACCGTCAACCTCCAGCTGAATCAGAACAATCGGAAGATGAGTCGTTCAGTGAACACAATTTGAATGGTAAGTTTTATTCTGCTTTCTTTAGATATTGCATAACATGAAACTGTATTCCTAATAGGTGCATTTATGTAGTTATTCATTTCCTTGTTTGTACACAATATACATATATATTTTCTTTGCTTATTATTTTCAGAAAATCAAATTCAGGATAACATTTTATCCAATTTTCGTGCTACGAGGGTGGTAAGAAGGAATGGGCATAGCTCGATACAACCATCATTTGAATATGACTTGCAGCACTAACTCCATCCAATTTGAGTGCGTCACAAGCGGTAAGTGAAAATAGAATGCCTACTAGTAATACTAAAGCTTCAGGTAACGCAACCACTTCAACACAACCAATAATAAGAAAGATGCAGAAAAGGCAACATGAAGAGGAAAAACTTCCTGCACTTACAAAAATTCTTAGTAGAGATAAGGGTACTGAGTGGCAGATCATCGACCCAGGTCACAATCCTGGTAGAACAGAGCAACATAATGTTGTGAAAGAAAAAAGAGGCCCTACTGCTTATGCTAAGAGACATGTATGGGACAGCAACCATGCATCTGTTTGGAAGTTGTTCATTGATGAGTGGATTCTTCAACATATAAAAAATGTACAGAGATTGAAGCAACAGAGGAAAAATAATGCGAAATTGGCTGTTTCCTTGGATGAGCTGGACGCTTTCATCAGCATAATTTACTTGCGGGGTGCACTTGGGTGCAGAAGCCATGAGTTAGCTGAACTATGGTCCAAAAAGTGGGGCCCACCTATATTTTCTGATACCATGGCAAGGGGCAGATTCGTGGAACTGATGAGATTTTTACGATTTGATATCAGGTCATCCCATTCTGAAAGAGTAAAGACGGAAGCGTTTGCACTGGCTTCAACCATTTGGCACAAATTTATTGAAAACTGTAAGGCTTGCTACATGCCAGGTGCACTCCTTGCAGTAGATGAACTTTATCCTACACAATGTCGCTGTCCATTCATTCAATACATGGCCAATAAGCCTGATAAATTTGGTATAAAATACTAGATGCTTGGCGATATGAGCTGTAAATATCTCTGTGGCGATATCCCATACCTGGAGAAGGATAATCAGCGGCCTCTGTTCCAGAACATGTTGTGATGTCTCTAACAAATCCTTTTCTAAACAAGGAATGAAACGTCACCACCGACAACTACTTTACTTCACTATCACTAGCTAAAAGACTAAAGGAGTCATGTTACGGGGCACTAGTATCGTAGGAGCTGTGAACAGATCGAGACGAGAAGTTCCTGATCACCTAGGAAATTCCAGAGCTCCTCTTTATGATACCATTCTCATGAAAACAAATGATGGTATTTTGGTAACCATCTGCCAAGGAAAGCCACAGAAGAGTGTAATTGTAATGAGTACACTTCACAGCTCATTTGCAATATCTGCAGCCTCCAAGAAACTTCCTGAAACAGTTGAGTTTTACAAGACTAAATATGGAGTGGATGTGATTGATGAGATGGCACGATTGTATTCCGTTCGTGCTGGTACTCCAGATGGCGGATGCATGTTTTTTACAACATATTGGACCTAGCTGCCATCAATGCTTGGATAGTGTTTCGAGAAATAACTGGCAAGGAACTTTTACGCCGCAGGTTGATCTTTCAACTCGCTGATGGGCTAAGAGAAGCCTACTTGGGAACTAGACAACGTATACAGACTAATCCTAACGAAGAATATCCAACCCCTAATCGCCGACGACAGTGTCAAATAGGTCATAACTGCACACAGAACAAAGAAAGCAATTCCTGTCATATTTGCAAGAAACCAGTATGTGGAAAATTCACAGCAGAAGTTTGAAAAGTTCTTACGTGTGTAAAATGCAAAGCATAAGTGAATGTTCATAACAATGAAAAGAACTTTCTGTGTAAGCACTAACATAGTTGTCATGCTCTAATAGGTTTACTGATATAAAGATGTTGGGATATTACTTGTTCTATTATACATAAAGTTGAGTTCTCATGTTCATATTCCCAAACATTCTTAGTTGTACTATTACACTATATTCGGTCTTTCTTAGAATTTGAGCTTTTTTGTTTAATTGAATAAACATACTGTTGAAAAATAGAGATAAATAAAGGATATATGTTCTTCGTACGGGCTTTTTTATATACTACTAAATTAAATATTTTTTCTCCGAACTCTCCATTACCACAGGATTATCAGAGAAAACATTTAGCATAGAAAATTCGAATGTATGCCCTAGGTTGGCGGTTTTACAATAATTTATACATACACAGAGATAATATACTGGGCCTAGTTACCTAATAATAACAATATCAAACTGGTAAGAAATAAGATGTAGAATGTAAACGGAAAAGGCAAAGAAAAAGCGAACGGTCAAAAATGACCGCTACCGTAGTTAATGGTAGCCAGCGAGCGCCGGGGTTCTAGTGTTAAAAAGTACTGAAGTACAAGTGTCTCCCATTCAAGTGTTTAAGTCACGTTTGAAAGGGATGCACAATTAATTGTAATATAGTTTTCCAAATGTTCCGAAGTTATGCACAGCCTTGTCTTACAATATGCTTTTATATACACTATGCTAGGAATAATATTCTCAGCGAGTTCTACAATTTCACCATTAAATATGCAAGACAAAATAAGATTTCAATACCCATGGTTTTTATTCAGCGCAGATTGCAGTGTAGTGGAAACTATACCACCCACTTCACCTGGTGTGGCACTGACCTGAACTGCATCTTCATTATTTTCACAGTTTCTTGGAGAGGTATGCTTGAAGTCCCCAGTTTCTCGATACTATCGTGAAGGCAGCTGAAGTGACTTACAATGTATGAAACAGAACTGAGCACTTTAGAACTGTTGAATGCTCACAAGGATTCACTCACATACTTCAGGATCAGAAGAAAAGCTCTTCATCATTGACTTCACAGCTTCGAAGTGGTACTGCAGAAAGTCACAACTTCAATCCATCTTGCCCTCCTTGTTATCACTGGCTCCAGAGGCAGAGGTACATGACGTAGTTGCTACTTGTAGCATTGTACATAAGGATACTTCAAGAAAACCTTCTTTGTTGCTGACAGTGTATTTACTTCTGGGAATTTGTCAGTTTCTGCCACTCATTACAATGCATGAGCTGCACATGAACATGCACTAAGTTTGGATAAAATACAGAGCAAGCGATTTACCAACTTTCAATATATATGGAGCTGCATCTGTGTACATCAAAAAGACCCTTTCTTCTTTCATACCATCTGGTCAAGGTACCTTAAGTCCATCCGTAACAAAGCGAACAATTGTTGAACTATTTGTTGCCTCCAAAGATTTACAATAAATTAAATACAGTTTAGATGTAGCCAGAGTCCACCTTGCCCACTATTATACTAGCGATGAAACAGCCTACAGCATCCATCGTCTCATTAGCAGAACTCCATATAGGTGATGTTCCTAGGCCAGCCCTGATTTTTTCTAATATGTCAATGTAATTTTTCCTAAGAATGGACTCACTGGGAATGTTGTGGTTGCAGTATTTCTGTAAGAAATGTTTAATTTAGATACCTGAAGTTTAGTCCAGGGTATGTTCCCTGCAACTAAAGCCATACACAGTTCTTTGTAAAATCACTATTAGATGATGTAAGCTGCCCCTGCAAGTGTGTAAGTAGGACCTGTTTCTTCAAAGAAACCTGTTGTTTATTAATATGTAGCTTGCTTCATAGATTATATTACCCTATACACTTATCACAAGTTTGGCACAGGACTATTTGGCGCTGGGGCGGGTTTCCTCCGGGTTCTCTGGTTTCCCTCGTCATCTCATTCCACTGGTTCTCCATCTTCATTCCATGTATCATCAGGTCACCTGCGGTGCCATATGTAGTAAAAGCAGGCGGTAAACACTACAAAAAAAAAAAAAAAAAAAAAGACAGGACTATTATTAAACCATCAATGGTTAAAGCACTGTCACTGGAAATCCATGTTTTCAGCTCTGATGCCAATGAAGACACAACTGGTGCCTAGGCTAACTTAAATGCAACTGTTACAAATTCTGAAGCTTTTGAGAACAAGTACAGAAAGGAAAACATTCAAACTCATGCAACTTAGCTTTAAATGTAAGGGAAATGTATGGGACTAAATTATGTAACATAGAGAGAAATATGTATTATATCTCAAAATATGTAATTTAAAACTTTGAAATTAGGGTGCTTTCAGTGTAATTCGTAGACATTTTAGCTTTTCCTATAACTACATGCACAGGAACAGAATATATTACGTAAAATATGGGCTCTAATAATTATGTTTAAATGGCCTCACAAAATAAAGGAAGAGCAAGTTCATTGAATATTCATTTTTCTTTCTGATATTCAACCATAGAGTAATAACAGTCAAATGTAGTCTTTCTTTTGTTTTAAAGTTCTTGTGTGTTCTAAATGTACTAAGTATGAATCTATCTATATATATATCAACTGCCATGCATTAGTCTTACAAAAGCTCGAAAATGGCTCTACCAATTTGAATAATTTATTTTTTATTTTGTTTGCCTCAAAACTGAGATGGTTTAGAAAAAGGATTATTAGGAAAAACTCAAAGGAACAGCTGAAAAATAAAAAATTTAAATTAGTAATTTTGTATGGTAATTACCACTTTGGATTACCTTCAAAATATGGCATTTGTGGCAGACCTATTGTTTGACAACTGGATTTATTACATTTAAAATAGTTTTTTCATAAAAAGGATTTTAAGAATAGATTTGGTGAAATCGAATTTAATTACATTTTGCAAATATTCGTTTTAATCAATCATTCCATTAAGATAAACTGACTTTGCAGGCTTAGAAATAAACAAAAAATTCATTCAATTTTGTTTTGGCGAGACTCAAGAAATTAGGGCAATAAAATGTGTTTTAGCGAAACTCCAAGAATTAGTTTGAGGATTTCAATGTTGCAACTTCAAGGCAAGTTCAACAAATTTAAGTGACTATGAAAACAAGTCTCTGTAGAAGAGGTGGAATCAGGACTGAAAAATTCAATGCCATAGCCGGGATTTGAACCACGGATCTTCTGCCTATTGAGCAGATGCTTTAACCACTAAGCTACCATGGCCAACCTGCCAGTACGACATTAAATTCCCCAGCTGATTCGCACTTTTACCAGTTAGACCACAAGGGAATCTCACATCAGAGTTAAATACCCCAAGAGTGACTTACAATGTAAGTACTTTATGTCCTGGGTTTTAAGTAGCCTTTACATGGTAATTATTATTTATTTATGCCAACAACCCAGACATACAGTACTTACAATTGTAAGTCGCCCTTGGGGTATTTATCTCTGATGTGAGATTCCCTTGTGGTCTAACTGGGAAAAGTACGAATCAGCTGGTGATTTAATGTCATACAGACAAGTTGGCCATTGTAGCTTAGTGGTTAAAGCAGCTGCTCGATAAGCGGAAGATCTGTGATTCAAATCCCAGCTATGGTATTGAATTTTTCAGTCCTGATTCCACCTCTTATACATTGGCCACACACGGCTTGTGTGTTTAAAAACACCAGCAGTAAGTTTGTTGGCATAAATAAATAATAATTAAGTCTGTGTAGTTTTACAGTGTTCATTACAATGCCAAGGAGAGGATGAGCTGACATCGGTCGTCGAAGTCAGTCAAATATGCGGCAAGCTACTTCACGTACAAGCCGCACTGGTGACCATTGAGTGACATAATGAAAATAGCCATATTGAGAGGTCTGAATTACATTCAAGAGTGACTGACAATGAATGACAAGCAAATAGACTCAGAACCCAATGAGTTCGTGAACATCATACACTACATAAGTGAGCACGTCACAATGAACAAGATCAATTATGCCGACACAGTACTTTAATTTCATTTAATATCCAAACAACACTCAAACTGTACACAATGTATCTAATACTGATCTCAATGAATTGGAGTTGGAAGGTTGATTAGGATTGATAATCACTTATGAAGAGTTACAATCAAATCAAATTTAAGTGATACGAAGTTCACCGGGTCATCTGTTAAGGTTATACACATTATTTAAACTGCTATTATTTCCTCCTGATGAGATTTTTTTATCTATAAATAATGACAAGGTGGCTGGAATGTGACAGTGTGGAAGTAACTTAGCTGCATTAATGAGAAATCATCACTACTAACTGTGGTATTTGTGATCATTCAACAGTGGTTTTGCATACAGTATTTTTATGATATATTTTTTTGTCTTTTAATTGATTTTTAACAAATTTTGGAACTGCTGTTATACCAGTGTAAAATTTTATCCTGTCTCTGTTAGCAGATGACCATATCACATAGGCTACGGCACCTAGGTTGGTGTGTGTATATGAACAGGATGACAGGGCTCTGCGTTATCAAAATTTAGCCTGTATTAAGTTACAACACCTAGATAAGTGTGTATAGTGAATGAGATGTCAGGTTCCTTTGTTATCAGAGTGTCAACATATAACTAGGTACTACGTATTTATAGCATAATATCTCAACTCTTTTGCCACCTTTACAAATTGACACATGTATAATAACTTAGCCCAAATTTAATATTTATAAGGGTTCTGGGATCTCATTAGGAAGCTAAGTAAACTAGCACATGACACTATTACAAATTCTGGCTATAGAACAAGTATTGAATGAATGGTAAACAATCTGGGTTGCTTACACTTTGTGTTTCTGCAAATAATTACTATAAAAATAAGTTGACATTTGCTTAAAGTTGTGCAAAAGTGATATAAGTGACACTAAGCTTTAACTTAGGATGTTGTAACGTATACTTCATGTACACTTTCTTCCCGTGGTATTTAACGTTCTTCAACAGTGCTTTTGCACGTTTCCTCTGTACTTTTATTGATTTATTTTGCTTATTTTTTGTTCTTTCTGGTGTATCCAAAGAGTTTTAGTTAACAATTTAAGTAATAATTTGTTAATGTCTCCAGAGAAATACAAGGCTATTGGGCAAGTGCAACCTAAGCCTAACAGTTGTAGGGATAGATTGTCAAATCATTGGTGACGCTGAGTATTTCAGCTAGTTGGTGCATAAAATAAAGAGTATTACAAAAACTGGAATGTCATTGAATCACAGGGATGATTTAGATATGCAAAATTTGAATCAGAAATAGAACATATTTCACTTTCTCAACTAAGTTGAAGCGTTTTTCCTCTTTGATTTACAAGCTATAAATCTGCATTATTTATGAACCAAATAATACAGATTTACATACAACCTAAGATAAAATAAATGAGTAATGCCACAGAGGGAATTTCATTTGGAAAACATTGAAAGAATTTGCTCACTGTGTTCACAATACACAACTCAATTCCATCCCGTGTTCATTTATAAACTATGCGATTAGTAGGATGAATTCTTTCAGTTTGGTTGTATTTATGGTAGCTTAGCAGTAAAAGGAATGTGTCTCATAATTGGATCAACCTGGGTTTAAATACTTGGTATATGTGCTTCTTTATATTATTTTAATATGAATTTGTTAAATATATGGTAACACATATGTTTTCTAAGTGTAAGATATATACTAATTTTAAGACTTTCATGTATAAAAATGCAAACAAGTTATTCTTTTCATTTTCAAAATAAATGCCATATTAGTATTCTAAAGTGAAAAACATAACCAAATATTTAATTGACGTAATATTGGATGTAAAAACTCTGCCTCATTCTTCAGTTATGAATGATGCTGGCATGCTCATGGGTATGCATCTCACAGCTTTGGAGTTCTGCATGATATGTTAGCAAACATACTGACTTTTGCTATAGCTGAGCACATACATAAAGATGAAGCTACACAGAGATAGCTCCTTATGTTGGTGAACACTGCTGAATATGCAATGTCTCAGGCTGTAAGAACATATTAAGTACCTACATTTATGTCTATGAGTGGGTATGGTTGTACTGGAAAAGAATTGTTAAGGTCAAAAACATGCATCCACTCCTCAGTAGGACACTGCACTTCTAGAAGAGGCAGACAGCAATCCCTTCCAGCAAGTGTCTACAATTAGAACTAATTCTAATTTTCCTGGGTTGAACTGCACAGCCTTGTGTTATCTGACAACACTGGGCTCTTTGCTTAATCAGCAGCTAAGAGCAGTCTTACAGATGATAACAAATAATGTTGCCTTGCATTTGCAGAAGAAAATGTCAATTATAACTGGAATAAGATTATATTCACAGAAGAGGTGACTATTCTTCTATAAATGAGGGGAAAGTAATTGTCTATCTAGAAGAAAATGTTATAATGCAAAATACATGACATGAATGGATTGCCAAGGTCGCATATATGAGTCATATTGGGATTGGATGTCACAAGATGGTCAAGATGTGTTGTGGCAGCTTGGTGGCACATTAAATAGCCAGAAGTATAAAAACCTCCTCGAAATCATCAAGGTTCTTTCTGTAAGGACTAGATATCCTGATTGAATGACTGAATCCCAGCAGGACAACTAGCCTGTCCACACAAGTCAGCAGGTTTCAAACCATTTCTTGCAAAGGCAAGATATCAGTGATTGACCAGTCTCCTTGGCTACCAGATCTGAATCCTATTGAAGATGTGTGGGCTGGGGTGAAGAAAGTTTTAGAATTGAATTGGCTTGGAAGACAGATTTTTGTGGGATCAAATACATGATGCTTGGGAGGCAGTATTCTCTTGTGAAAATCTGACTAGGCATTTGATATCATCCATGCCTGTAAAATGAGTACAGTAATAGAAGCAGAGGGTTTACACACCCAATATTACGTTAATTTATTTTTTATTTGCTTTTTCATTTAGGAATATGAATTTTATTTATTTCATATTTAGTTTGAAAACGAAACAGAGAGCAGTTAAATTTTTATGTGTGAGCGCATAAATGCCTTGATATTAAATAAGTCTTAGCAATTTGAAATAATTACATTAATATATGCGTAATAAACATTGTTTTATTCTGCCCCCCCCCCCACCCACCCGGCCACTCAAAAAAAGAAAAAATTATGCTCAGGATTTGAATCTTGGCAGGCCTCATTACTGCGTACTTGCTTATAATAGCTTGAGTGTCAGCACATATTCAGTAACTGCGGCTCAACATGCAAGGTGACAATAGAGCGAAGCTAAAGGCATGCATCCCAGACACTACTGTGAGCTGGCCACAGAAATTATTTGTACTTCGGTAAATATACACTTTGAGAGTCTGCTCTTATCTTTTTTTGGTACCAGGATGTACATAAATGAAAGTGACAATGGCAGTAATGTTTGCACAATTAAAATTTCTACTATACAATTTAGTTTGCTGGTGTGTTTAGTTGGTGTGAAAGTTCTGTTGAATTTTAATTATTTCATTTATTTCCACTCCCACCAGGAATCAAACCCAAGACCCTTCACACAGCAGGTAGGTGCTCCACCAGTTTTGACTTAATATTCTCTGAATGTGAATGACTTTATATTAACAGTGTTTATTGGGAGCTCGAGGTCCCCTGAACTGAAAAAGCATTTTTAGAAGAAGCCCTAGGGGTGCACATGTGTATGTGTGTGTGTGTGAGAGAGAGAGAGAGAGAGATGGAAAGAGAGACAGAGGGGGAGAGGGGGAGGAAGAGAGAGGGGAGAGGATAATTCAACAAAGAAGTTTTGAGTTTTCTTAAAGATTGCTTAGCTATTTTAATTGAAATATCATGTGTTTGACATATCGACATTAGGAATAAAATATATATCTTGAATTTTCTGTGAATGTGAACATTCTTTCATTCTGCTTGAGTTGTGAACAACTATGAAAGCATAAAAGATGAAATGAAAAATTATTACAAAACTTCTCAAAATATACAATTTGTGTTAAGTCATTCGTTTTGCAGCTTTCGGCACAAGACACATTTTGTTGTCAGAATCTTTGAGCTCCATTCTTTTGAAATGTTATTGTTATTTTCTTTCTCAGGCCATGCAAAGGGTATCCAAAATATCAAGACCAACAGTAACCCATTCGCATCATTTGATAACTAGGGGTTGTATGTGCTTTTTTGGCATATGAATCATATGACAAACTCAGCTTGTAAGGTTGTATTGCTATATATAACTACATGTAGTTTAGTTCCATCTCACAGGTGCCATTTGTATACATTTGGAATGAAGTGCTGACGTGTGATGTTCGTAATTTCTCCTGCCAACTGTGTTTCAACCAAGCAAAAATAATTTTATTCCTAGTATTATTTCACTCATAAGAGTAGCCACAATGGTTGCAAAAAGAATCTGTGCAGATGACAAGAAGAGTTTGAGAAAACTGATAAAGTATATTAGACAGTGATAGAGTGAGTGAATGTTTAAGGGCCCGTCGACAGCTAGGTCATTTGGGCCCGGACAGTGATAGAAAGTGATGGTTTTTCTAAATATGAAACTAAGTCTGAAGAAAGTTCTATTGATGTCATAATCAATGTCAGAATGCAGCAGGGAAAATAATTATGAAACCCATGATGGCGTACCAGACCCTTCAAAATGATTCATATTATGAAAACAGAAAAAACAATGTGATTGCAATTGGACTTAAACTGGCAATAATCCTGCTCTTTACCATTTTACTGCAGATAGTGGTGTTTATAAAGAGTTTCTGAACAAGCATGTGTTACAGATACTATCTGCACCTTCAATTTCTTCGGAATATATGGAATCTGAGCCAATTGCCAGAGGATTCAGTTTGAGGCCAACCTCCTTGCAGAACAACCCCTATGAGACTATGGGTTAAATCATGAGCTCACTTCCCTATGCATATTCTCTCCACCAAAAATAAAACAAAAGTTACCAAAAAGTGTGTTGTGTGCCACAGCAGAAGCAAACAAAGCTAAAATGTATTACAATGTAAAAATTGTGATGATCTTCATTAAGAGAACTGTTTTGAGGTACATCTCACTCAACAGCAGCACTAGGAGAACAGTACTGGCGACTTTATGCTTTTAATATTGTGCATACAAATTTTCAGCAAAATAGTTATTGGTTGATTGTAAATGATATGCTTTTAATATTGTGCATGCAAATTTTCAGCAAAATACTTATTGGTTGATTGTAAATGATTTTTTAAGCATTAAGCTGTCACCACCTATACTGCTAGGGGATTTAAATCTGATTTCTTGGTTAGCTGAGTAGGCTTTAAATTTATGATGTGATAAGCTCATATAGTGAGTCTCTAAACATTTGACTGTTGTACTAAATCGTTTTTCTTATCTGAGGATTATCCGTAAAATAACATTCCCATGGTAATTATTATTTATTTATGCCAACAAACTTACTGTTGGTGTTCTTAAACACACAAGCAGTGTGTGGGCAAAGTTTGAGAGGTAGAACATTGAATTTTTAAGTTCCAGTTCTACCTCTCTAACATTCCCATTTTTTTTTATTGACATTGAATAATAAATTTTTGGAACGCTTAAGACTTTTTTCTATTTTTCGAAATAATCGCTGTTCTGATCAATGCATTTTTGCATGTGGTGTACCATCTTTTGTGTGCCTGCATCGTAGAACTCTCCCGCTACACGGCGAAGACAGCTTGAAACAGTTTCTTTCAGTTACTCTCCAGTTCTGAAATGTGTCCCACCAGGTGCTTCTTCGTCAGGGAAGAGATGGTAGTAACTTGGGGCTAGGTCTGGGCTGTAAGGAGGGTGTTTGATAGTATCCCATTCAAATTTGTTGATCAAATTGGTCGTAGGTGGGAAGAAATTCACGGCCCAGTTTAACACGATTTCGTCTGTGGTCCTTTGTAAGCATTCTCGGAATCCACCTTGATATACCCTAAATAATTTGTCAAAATTTTGTGAATGTAGGTCTTGTTAACATCAGGAACCATCTCACAGATCTCTTGAACCGTCACCCTTCGATCTTTCAGCATTACTTTTTCCACTTTTCACAATCGTTTTGTCTGAAACCGATGGCCATCCAGAACACTGGTCGTCATGGATGTCTGTATCCGTGTTTGAATTCTCTGCACCATTTGTACACGTGTTGTATGCTCATACATTGCTCTCCATACACTTCACACAGTTGGGAATAAATGTCCACCGGTGCAGGCTTTTTGCACACAAAAAAATGCATCACAAAGTGTAATTTGCACCTGGTGGGAGAAGTGAGTGGAAGCTCCATTTCTAATGGCTGCCAAGACAAAACTGAGAATCGCAGACAGCTCGCAGGCTGGGGAACTGGGAGAGGGAGAACCAAGCTACATACCAGTGGTGCTGAATCTCCTTTAACAGCGTTCCTGGTGATGGCAGATCCTTGGGAACCTTATTTACAGGCAACCCTCATAGGAAGGCTGATGGATGCAAAGGAAGAATGAGATAGCTGTAAACCCCATCTTTGTTTCTTCAGTCTGCACCATCATTCAATCATGCTACATGAATTAATAACATACCATTTGGAACAATATATATGCATTTCTTATTAAATGTTCAGTTAGTGCACCCTTCAGAAATTCCCACCCATTGTCTGAAGTACAAAGTATAACACAAATGTTGGGAATGTTTAGTATAGCAAAAGCATTTTTAAGCATAAAGACGGGAACAACCATATCACATACGGTCAACATCATTGAATCTGATTGGCCAGAAGATTTCTGGTTGTTATTGTGCATTGAAGGCTATTAACTTTACTGTATGAACGATGCTTTAGGATCCTGTATGCTTCTACGAGTATGTAGCAACAACAAAATGTGTAGTTGACAATAAATGACATGTGCTGTTTAAGCTCTTTTTAATTCACTCTCTCCATATTACAGTTTTTCTTCCCATCAATTATTTAGCTCCCTCATTCCTTTAGTCTCACTTTCCTCTGTCACTTTTTTCTTTACCCTCTGCTGCTTAGTTTTTACTCGGCTATATTACATTTTGCATTTATTCCTTTCCCTTTGCCCTACTGGTTCCACTGGCTTTAGCTTCCTACAAGATTATCTTTCTCCTAGTTATCATTATTCGAGAATTTTACCCTTATGAACTGCTAATATTCTATTCCCCATTTACAATTATCATCTTCCCACCCTTTCATTTTTTGCACTTATTTGCCCTGCTTTAACTTCTGTCACCTCCTATTTTTTCTCATCCTGTTATTTCTACCTAAATTTCTTCAACCATTTACTCTGTCCTGTCACACAACATACAGGTTCTTCTTTTTCTTTCCTTTTTTGATCACTTTCTACTTTATCGTTGCATGTTTTCCTACTAGTAATTCTACCTATAACTTTAACTAAATCCTTCATCTCATCATTTCTCCTAACTGTTTTCAGAATGTCCTACAGGATTTTTCATTCATTGCACCACTATACACTACTTCCCCTCCCACTGCCATGACAGACATGTTTTCACTCACTTTCCCTCTTACACATTCTCTTCTATCTTCTTCCTTGGAAACAGCTCTGTATGCCTCTCTTGGCTCCCACCATTCACTATTCCTTTTCTTCTTGGCTCCTGCTGTTTAAGTGTGAGCAGTCTGTTCCTTGATACCCAGTGTCAATGTTTTTCTTCATCACTGCAAACTGTTATCTCAAATTGAGCCATCTCCTAATTTTGCTCATGTGCTAATTCGTTTGTTTGCTCCTCGTGGTATTTATTCATTTATCCAGAGTTTAAAATTGCAAATGTAAGCTGAGTTATCTTGCCTTCTCTAGTGCCTCCTTTGCTCAGTTAACCTTTTTGATAAATCTCTACGCATAAGTTCAGTCTTTCTTTCTCTTTGATTACCAATATTACTAAGCTATATCTTCTCTGTCTTCTAAGAGAATATATACCCAATAATACTGTAACAATTACCAAGTGAAGCAGTTGGCAACACTGACTTGGCATTTCGCACCTAATTCTCACAGTTGCTTGGAAGCAGTCAAGGTGTGAAATTGTAGCTCTCAAGAGGACAGACAGAAATTTGTGTGTGGGTTTAAAAAAAACAGTGTGTTGTTTAGGTCTGTTAACCCAATAAATAGTGTGAACTAGTCTTGGTTTAAAAAAGAAATAAAAGCTTTTATAAAAAAAGTGACAAAAAGAAAAATGTTGGCTAACTGCTTTATCATTATTGGAAATAAATCAGTTTAACACTATTTGGTTCTCATCAATTGCCCTCACCCACAGAAGATTCCAAGATAGTTTGGTAGCTGCCTAGGATACATTTCAGCTCTGCTGAGAACAGCTGAGGTCATCAGCTCCAGGAATCCTGACGAGATACATAGAAGCGGTAAACTGTACGTGACTTTCCTGCTATGGCTCTCATCTAATTTTTATGGTTTGAATTTCTTTTTTTTATTATTTCTTCTTATCATCCTTCCTCGTACCTTAGCTTTGACCCACTCTCCTTCCTTCATTTCTCTTTCTCCTATAAAAAATTCCTCTAATTCCTGCAGTTGTGCTATTACCATGTCAATTTTATCTCTAACTGCCATGTTACTTATTGTGTTTTTTCTCTCACTCATGGAAGCTTCTTCTGCATACATCTGGCTTCCTTTGTTGCTCCTTTAGAGCTCCTCAAACAAGGCACATAAAACAACCTGAATAAAACAGCTGAAGAAATAAAAGGTTTCTGAAAAGATGTGCAAGCAATAAAAAGAGAAGTATGTATGTAGGTGGGGAGGGAGGGAGGGAGGGAGGGAGGGAGGGAGGGAGGGAGGGAGGGAGGAAGGAAGGAAGCTAACACAGAAGAGGTAACTAGTACTCTATATTTTAAGGAAAAACAGCTGGGAATGAGACAGGTATACAGACAACACCAATAAAGAAGAAAGAAGGGTATAGCTTAGTTAAGAGGAGTGTGGAGATTGAAAGGTCAATGAAATGGCTATTCAGAAGATGAATGCCCATTATGTGGGAGAAAAGAAAATGTACAACACATGGTATCTGAATCTAGGAAAACTTCTTTGGAGAAAAGATAGTGTATGCTTAATAACACCAGTCTGCATTTGCCAATTTTTAACTCAAATATCTTAAAAGTTAAGTGTTCCTGAATTGATTTTTATGCTGATTCTAGATATGGGTTTCATTTTACCTGTTGCCTCAAATTTTTACACAAAGTAATTTATATTTTCATGATTTTTAACTACTGTAAGGATGAAATATTGTATCCAAGTACCATTTCACATGAGAACTTTTTATTGTAACCACATTTCAAAACTATTGTAAAGAACTTCTCTAATTTATTTTGTGATTTATTCTGTAGCAAAATAATCAAAAGGGGCTTCATTATTTAAAGTTTTCCTTCTTTGACTTCCTTGCAGATCATTTAATATGACAGCCCCCCCTCCCGCCCAACATCCAACAGAAGCCAGGCATCATTAGTTTCATTCCAGTTCACTTGGTACCTCCTTTCCATTCCTTTAATATTTGGTGAAAATGTTCACCTGCTCCTCACTATAATGTATCAGTTTCTGACAAGTAGTCGATATGGGAATGCAGAGAGTGGATTTTGACACTCATGCTACAACCCAACTTCTTGAATTTTTCCAACATTGTTTCAAGAATGGCCCTGTAATTAGGATCTTTGTTATTCCCTAGAAAGCTTTCAGTGACAGATCGGAAGGCAACCCATGCACCTTTTTCTCTCTTGTACATTGGTTTTTCAAAATCTTCATCCATGAATTTTTTTTAAATTGAGGACCAACAAAAATTACAGCTTTAAATTTGTTCTGTGTGATGAAAGAAAATTTCATATAAAGGTACTTAAAGGATCCGTCCTATGGAAAGGCCAGCACAAACTGCTTCATCAAGTCCATTTGATGTGTAGTAGTGGAAGCAAGACTTTTCCTGGACTTATAAGCAGTTCATTTTGTAGAATGTTTTAAGTTTTAGGCACAAAATTTCTTTGCTGTGCTTGTTGATCTAATAGTATTCCTATATCTTTGGAGTCCCTGCAGACAAGACATTTGGGCTCCTCATATGAGATACTTATTAAATGTACCTTCATATTCTTGAATGCCTCTTTCATTTGAACTGAATAGGCCACAAGAATGGGCCCATACACATTCCCATTATGTAACAACAGACCTTTGAGGCTTCACTTTGATGAGTCTATAAAAAGTCTCCACTATGTAGGATCATGTTCAATGCCACAGAAGTGCTTAACCCGCTTATGTTATTGTAGTAAACCAATGAATTATTCCACGAGTGTTTTTTTTTTCTCTATGCCCGCGCAATGATTAACATATTCCTGCTTCCTGAAGGTTAATCCTTTTAAGCTGGGAGCCAAGAAGCTCTGCAGATTCCTCAGGCAAAGTTAAATCTTATACAAGATCATTAAGGTCTAGGGAACCTCTGCTCATTTGAGCATCATCCCACCCATCCACCCACCCACCCAGTGTGGCCGGGCATATTTGAAGGTGGTCTCGATCCATTTCCTCTCGCAGATCACATAGAGAACAGAGTGATGAATATATCCCAATTCTGTTTAAATGTTTTGCCAGACAATCATGTCCTGTAATCAACCTGAAGGTTGCAACTGCGGTTTTTCGAGGATACTCAGGAATTACTGTTTGAATGTTTGGTAGTTCCCATCTTTTATTTTTTGATTTTTCATAGTAATATTTTTCAATAATTTTTTTGAATTCAGAGTTGACTGATCTTTTAGCTGCATAAAATGGTAGATTAACTATAGATTTTTGTACACTACTGGTACCCTTTTTTGCAAGAAAATCAGCTTTCTCATTACCACTCAGTCCACAGTGAGCTGGTATCCATTGGAAGTAATTGCTATAATTGCTGCCCTGGAATCTGAGAAAATAACTGCTCGCTGAAAATGTAAAATTCTGTACAAAAGATTTTGTAGGACCATTCGAATTGCTTCAATTTCTCCATCAAAGTTAGTAGTTCCATAACTTAAAGATTTGCAATAGGAAAAGAGGTGACATTTGACTCCAGCACCTGCTCCATTCTGGTTTGATATCAATGATCCATCAGTATAAATATGGATCCATTCATGTTCTGGAAATCTAGTATGTATTGTCTCTAATGCCAATAATTTTAGAACACTAGTTGGAGTATCACTTTTCTTAACTTCTTCTGTCAGGTGTAAATAATATGTGATGTCTAATGTTTGTGTCGGATTGACTTTAGATATGAAGTTTTCCTTTGAATTAGGAAGGTGTACATTTTTCTTGATGTCTTGAATTTTTGAAAGAAAGCTCTCCTGAGTCTTTAGTGTAAGTGTAAAATTTCTCTTGTGCCATATATTGAATGGGAGTCTGATCAACTTTTCGTCTTGAATAAGAGCCACTTTTTCTATTTCATATTCAATGGGGTATTGGTTGGTTAGTATTTCCATAGCTGCTATTGGTGTGGTTTTGATAGCACCTGTAATTAGTCTCAGACTTTGGTTTTGAAATATTTGAATTTTTTTTGTGTTTGCTGTTACAAGAACTTTGCTGCAGTAAGTAAATAATGGCTTTATATATACATTGTATGTTGTGTTAAGAGTTGCTCTGGAACATCCCCACTTCATTCCTGTTAAGACGTTTTAACAGTGAAAGGTGCCTCTCTGCTCTTTGTATTACATTTTCTATTTCTATTTGTTTGTTTGGTCCATGTAAGTTTGGTATCAAATGTAACTCCTGAATACTTTGCTTCCTTTGTTTCTGGTAATGGTTGACCCTCAAAATTTAGTTTTATTTTTAGTGGTTTTTTTCTTAGTGAAAAGATTTGGTAGTTTGATTTTGTTGTCTTAACAGTCATTAAATTTTCTTTGGTCCACCTCTGTAAGTTGGTTAAGGATTGTTGCATGGTTTTTTTCTAGTTCTGTACTTTTGCTTTTTGGTTTTGAAGTCCACATTACTAAGTCATCAGCAAATAGTGCACACTTCACACCTGATTCTTGTATTTGTTGTGGCAGATCGTTAATAAATATATTAAAAAGTGTTGTACTGAGCATTGCGCCTTGTGGTAAGCCATGGTGTACTTGTTTGTATTTAGATATATTTCTTCCATATCTGGTTGCAATATAGCGTTGTGTTAGGAAATGACATAGCCATGAAAACATTGGACCTTGTATCCCTATTTTTTTTACTTTCTTTAGTAGTTTTGTTCTGCATATAGAATCATATGCACTTTGGAAATCAATAAAAACTGATAAATTATCTTCTTTTCTATTGAAGGAGTCCTTGATTTCTTGATTGAGAAGTAAGACTTGTTCATTTGTAGAGTGGAACTCTCTGAATCCAGCTTGACATGGGGATATTAAATTTTGTGATTCTAGAAACCAATTTAACCTGTTTGACAGCATTCTTTCCATCACTTTTGCTATTATGCTAGTAAGAGCTATTGGTCTATAATTTTTTATTTCTGATACTGTTTTGTCTTTCTTCAAGAGTGGGACAATTATTGCTTTTCGCCATTCAGCAGGTACAGTGGTTTTCCAGGATAGATTGTAGAGTTTCAGTAATTGTTGTTTTGCTGTTTTTCCAAGGTTTTTTATGAACTCTGGATGTATGTGATCTGGTCCAGGAGACTTTGTTTTTTAGATTATTTATTGCAATGTTCAGTTCTTGCATATTAAAATTTTGAAAGAAGATATTGCACTGAGTGCTAGGATCACATTTTCTTTCTTGTTTCATATCTTCCTTAAATTCTTTACATTCCTTTTTATTATTTCTTGTTACTTTATGTGAATTAGCATAATATTTATTGAATGTTTCGGCTATGACTGCATCATTTACTAATATTTAATTGTTGTGTATGATAGGTGTGCTGTTGTTTTCTTTCCTGTCCTTGACATTTTTTATGAACTTATGAGCTTTGTTACCAAAGTAATTCTATATAACAAACTACCTAATATAATTAAAAACACAGAAGATCTTAATGGTTTCAAGAAAACACTTAGGTCATTCCTATTAATACACTCATTTTACTTAGCACGTTCCTTGAAATATAACAGAAGTATAAAATGTTAGGTAATGTAATTAATTATACGCTTTATATTAGCTCCAACTGTATGTGTAACAGAATTTTTTGATGTAATTTTCAAAATTCAAAGTTGTGTGATTGAGTTGAAAATTTGCACACATGTCAAGGACTGATGACAATATAATAATATAACTATGTCCTCAGGTCCTGATCAGGATCACCAGGACAAAAAAAAAATTAATTACTTAAATTTGTCAATGTAACAGACTCTTTTGACCTAGTTTTCACAAACTTAGTCGTCTGATCGACTTGAAAATTTACACATGAACCAAGAACGATGACACCATAATATCATAACTTTGTCCTATTGTCCTGACCAGGATCATCACAATTAAAAAAAATTAATTAGCTAAATTTGTCAATGTAACAGACTCTTTCGATATAATTTTCGACAACTTACAGTCGTCGGATTGATTTGAACATTTGCACACCCCTCAAGGACCGACGACAAAACAATAATATTAGATTCTAAAGTAAGAACAAATTAGAAACTAAAAACTTCACTTATCTTATTGTTTTGGTGCTAACCCTGGGGTTTCAAGCTGTGTCCAGCTCATTCTCAAAGCCATAGCTTGAAACCCCAGGGTTAGCACCAAAACAATAAGATAAGTGAAGTTTTTAGTTTCTAATTTGTTCTTACTTTAGAATCTTGTTGCTTCACTGTTAATAGCTTCAATTTTTCCTTATTTAATAATATCAGAACTTATGCTAAGGTCCTGACCAGGATCATCAGGATAAAAAAAAAAATTATTTAGCTAAATTTGTCAATGTAACAGAATCTTTCAACGTAATTTTCATAACTTATAGTCGTCTGTTTAACTTGAAAATTTGCTCACCTGTCAAGGACTGATGACAATAAAGTATCATAGTTTTGTCCTATTGTCCTGAGCAGCATTATTACAATAAAGTGACTTGGCTAAATTTAACAATGTAACATTATTTTCACTAACTTAGATTCGTCTGATTGACTTGACAATTTGCAAACATGTCAAGGAAAGATGACAATACAATATCATCACTTTGTCCTAATGTTCTGAGCAGCATTATCAGGATAAAAAAGTAACATGGCTAAATTTAACAATATAACGTAGTTTTCACCAAGTTAAGTCATCTGATTGATCTTGAAAATCTGCACGCGTGTCAACGGCCAAAGACAATACAATAATATCATGACTCTCTCCTGATATCATGACGGAAATCATCAGGATAAAAAAGTGACTTTGCTAAATTTATAATTTAATGTGATTTTCACCAATTTGAGTCATCTGACTGATTTGAAAATTTGCGCACATATCAAGGACAGATGACAATACAATAATATCATGGCTTTGTCCTACCGTTCTGAGCAGCATTATAAGTTAAAAATGTGACTTGGCTAAATTTAACAATGTAACATAATTTTCACCAACTTAGATTCATCTGACTTGAAAATTTGCACACATGTCAAGGATCAATGACAATACCATAATATCTTGAATTTTTCTTAATCTACTGACCAGAAACTTCAGGATAAAAATGACTATGCTAAATATCAATGCAAAGCAATCTTTCGACGTAATTTTCTCCAACTTAGGGTCATCTCATTGACTTGAAAATTTGCACATGGTTTAAGAACAGGTGAGAATACAATAATATCATGACTTTGTTCCAATGTTCTGACCAGGATCGTCAGGATAAAGAAGACTAAGCTAAATTATAGAAAATAAGTACAATTATAACACCTTTGTCATTAGGGAACATTTCTACATGCACCCTGAAAATTGCTTTAATGAAATAAATGCATTATTATTTATTTATGCCAACAAACTTACTGTTGGTGTTTTTAAACACACAAGCCGCCTGGTAAGCGGAAGGTCTGTGGTTCAAATCCCAGTTGTGGCATTGAATTTTTAAGTTCCAGTTCTACCTCTCAAATAAATGCATATTTATATATTGGACGATGTGGATGTCCAAAGAGAGGACCTGAAAGGAACAAGAGACCCTGGGGAAATATCGCGGACCGGAGTTCACACAGGGCCAAGACACCCACAATACCTGGTAGTTTGGAAATAACGCTAGTTACACTGAACAGAGGAATTAAATCACTTGAAAACATTAAAAGATCTAGATGCCCGAAGAGAGGACTTGAGAGAGACATGAGATTTCGGGGGAAGGATTGTGTATCGAAGTTTACCCAGGACTAGGAAGTTCACAACAGCATATAGTGTAGTTAAAACAGTAATTGTAGTCTATTACTGTTCAAAAAAATAGTGATTTGAAAATTTTCAAAAAAGAAATTTGGAAAAAATTTCGAATTCAGAAATTTTAAAAAGATTTAAATTAAACTTTTTGAAAAATATTTGAATAGAAAAATTTGAGACTAAAAAATTAAAAATAAATTATATTTAAAAAAAAACTAAAAACACAAGCTTTTATAACAAACTGAACTAAAAAGTAGAAAATAATTTTTAAGTATGAAGAGTTTGTTCTATGGCGATATAAAGTCAACTAATTCATTATATTTCAAAATTTTGTAATAAGTTTAAAATTAAAACTTATCTATATTAACAAAATAATAAATTTTATTGTTAAACAGCGTGGGGGGGGGGGGGTCTGACATAGTTATAAATAGTTCATTGGTAGCCATTTATAAAAGTAAAGATATGATAAAAATATTTAAAAAGCACCTTACACTTTTTTACAATAACATTTATTATTCTGTTAATATATATTAGTTTTTATTTTAAAACTATTACAAAATTTTGAAATACAATGAACTAGTTGACTTTATATTGCTATAGAACTCTTCATACTGAAAAATTATTTTATACTTTTTGGTTCAGTTTGTTATAAAAGCATGTTTTTTTAGTTTTTTAAACTATAATTTATTTATAAGCATGTAAAAAAGTGAATATTACAAACTTTTAGTCAGGAATTTTACTTTTAATTGTACACGTACATGTAATTTTTATACTTGTTTTTTTCTTGAGAAGCCATGAACATGTAATTTTGTTCAAACGGTGAATAAAGAACTTAATGATATGCCACATCAACTAAAGCTAGGTAACTAAAGAAAATGAAAAGAGGTGATATAAAAAGCTTTTGCAATCAACAAAAGCTTGCTCTATCCTGGGAAGATAAAAGAATCATAATCATCCTCAGTGCCAGTCATAATGGTGATAAAAATGAAATGACAGAGGTTCCTTCAAAGTTACCAAACCAAACAGCAACATTGAAACCAAATATTATTGATTATACTCAACACATGGGCGGTGTCAATAGAACTGATAATAATTTACATTGTGCAGAATCAGTTCTGCAGGAGAACATGCAAGTGGTACAGGAAAATGTTCTTCTGGTTGCTGGAAGTTTGCATAAAGAATTCATATTTGTTATGCACATTGCATATGAAATTCCAAAATAAAAAGTCTGTCACACAGAACATTTTGTAAGGATCCGGTCAGATCTCTGGTGGCTGAGCGCATGGGAGCACAGTGAACCCATGCCACATCAAGTAGGGGTCATATTACTCATGGTTCAACTTTGGAAAGACTAAAGGGGTGTCTGTGCTTCATTGGGAGAAGAGAACAAGACAGTTGGGCAAATCCTTGTGTGGTATATAGGGCCAAAGAGCAAACAAAGAAAACATATTTTTGCGAGACCTGCTTTTCCAAGCTCCCTCTTCATTAGATGTGTGTTACAAAATATATCACACAAATCATCTTTTTAAAAAATCTGATGTGTTGCACTCACATGACTTTCTCTACTTTTGTACTAACCATTCTTACAAACTCCTATTCCTACATCTTCGTTGTGTTACTTAAGATAAACATTTATACAACTTATCTTATTGCTTATTTCCTTGTAGGTGCAAGGGGAATGTTAGAATACAGTAGGCTTTGTGCGAGTCAAATCTTTTAAAGCTTTGAGATTCCGTTGTCTTTGTACACTTAACATATAAAACAATGAACAACGATGATCCATTTCACGAAAGTTCAATGTTTTGCAAAATTCATACACATAACAAGGAATATCTCCGAAATGGTTCACCCTACAAGAAAATTTATTCAGACATAAATTGTGTATTTTAGCAAGATCTACATTTTTTTGTATAGTATGATTTGGTGTATCTCTAACAGTTTACCAGCTATGCAAAAGTCGTCCAGATTAAAGACGACTACAGGGGCTATAGCTAGAAAATTCAACATATACATTTCATTTGTCATAAAAGTATCTCAAACATATGACATTTTAATCAAAATCCTTAGAGCCATTTTCAAGAAAATAAAAATTTTCGAAAAATTTTCCATGTAAAGGGTAGTTTAGGGTGGGGCTATTTTCTTCAAAATCTTCGTGTCGCATCCTTGAAAGACATTAAACTTAAATACCAACTTCGGTTTTAACCAACTTTTTATTTTTGAGTTATGCTGTCCACAGACTGACAGACTGACACACAGACAAATACACAGACGTTTCTCTAAAAATGCTTTTTTTGGATTCAGGGGGCCTCAAAACATGTATTTCCGGTGAAATCTCGACATCAAATTTTTGGGTGGAATACAATACTTCCCCTACTTACCAGTAGAGAAAGTAAAAAAGTGTGCACATTTTGAACATTATAATATGTTATTCAGATACTTCCCTTTGTAAATAATATTGAGATAAAGGAATTAATTTCAAAATCATATATATACATTTTAGATACCCTGCCCTAAATAAGTTTAGTTTAAAGGTAGCCAGCTATTTCATTTCTCGTATTAGTGCTAAATTATTACAGTTGTAAATATGACCAGGCATTAAGCCCAGGCTCTTTGCCAGTTATATCCAATTACATATGATTTATAACAAGTTCCTAAAAATACAAAATATCTGAGAGGTAGAACTGGAACTGAAAAACTCAATGCCACAGCTGGGATCTGAATAACAGACCTTCTGTTTACCAGGCCCAAACACGGCTTGTGTGTTTAAAAGCACCAACAGTAAGCTTGTTGGCATAAATAAATAATAATTACAAAATATCTGTACATCATATTATACCAAATCACAGTCTGGCCTTAACCCTGGTTAGCTAGCCAGATCCTACTAAAGTCTAACTTTCTAACCTAAATCTAAGTTCCATTATTTTTCAACCAACTACCTCCATTTCCTCCTAACCTTCCATAAAAACTCCTCTAATTAGGTATCTGCTTCTGGTCTCTAGCTAGGTGTAATCTCACATTTCTATCAAAATCATTATTTATTATCATTACCATTATTATTACAAATGGAAGCATTACATAGCATTATGCGACACTATTTAGTTCCTGAAGCACTGTTGGTTTATTTGTGAATATATGTACAAACTTTTTTTTCACTTCAAATTGGAATCCTTCCAGCTTTTCATACAGTTATCCAGTGGAAAATACTCAAATGTGCAACCAGAACCTTGAAGCATAACTCACAAACTGCTCTCAATATTAATTTTAAATGAAGTAATGAAAACAAAAGTTTTATGTTATTAGGCTCATACAAAGTAGCAAGGTATTTTTTATTTTAAAAACATAACACTGCACCTGCCAAGCGTCAGAACTAAAATGGTAACATTAGGAGTTAATTATTCACTATAGGTATATTAGGTATATTTTAGGGAGATGAAAAGGGGGGTTTTACAATAGGTTGCAAATGCAATGGCTCCATATTTATACTGATGGATCATTGATATCAAACCAAGATGGAGCAGGTGCTGGAGTCACATGTCACCTCTTTTCCTATTACAAATCTTTAAGTTATGGAACTACTAACTTTGATGGAGAAATTGAAGCAATTCGAATGGCCCTACAATCTCTTTTGTACAGAATTTCACATTTTCAGCAAGCAGTTATTCTCTCAGATTCCAGGGCAGCTATTATAGCAATTACTTCCAAGTTGTCACCAAAAAACCAAACAATTATAGAATGTTGGAAAATTCTTACCCATCTAACAGCACTTCAAAAACACCTAGTCTTCCAATGGATACCAGCTCACTGTGGACTGAGTGGTAATGAGAAAGTTGATTTTCTTGCAAAAAAGGGTACCAGTAGTGTACAAAAATCTATAGTTAATCTACCATTTTATGCAGCTAAAAGATTAGTGAACTCTGAATTCAAAAGAATTATTGAAAAATATTACTATGAAAAATCAAAAAATAAAAGATGGGAACTACCAAACATTCAAACAGTAATTCCTGAGTATCCTCGAAAAACAGCAGTTGCAACCTACAGGTTGATTACAGGACATGATTGTCTGGCAAAACATTTAAACAGAATTGGGATATATTCTTCACCACTCTGTCCTCTATGTGACCTGCAAGAGGAAATGGATCGAGAACACCTTCAAATATGCCCGGCCACTTCTAGTGCCCCATCCATCAGTGAAAAATATTGGAGAGCAAGAGGATTAATGACTTCATTGTCAGAAATCCAGCATTAGCTAACAACAACAAACAATAGGTTGCACAGAGGTAGAACTGGAACTTAAAAATTCAATGCCACAACTGGGATTTGAACCACAGACCTTCCGCTTACCGGGCGGACGCTCTAACCACTGAGCTATTGTGACAAACTGCCAGAATGGCATTAAATTCTCAAACTTTGCCCCCACACGGCTTGTGTGTTTAAAAACACCAACAGTAAGTTTGTTGGCATAAATAAATAATAGGTTGCACAGTTTGCTACCCAAGAAGCATGCATTGTCTTTGTCCACTTGTGCAACGGAAAAATCTATTCTTATATTGTTTGTCAAGGTTAGATGCCATTAACTAGTAGCAAGTGAGGATGCCAGATATTTTGGGAAAGTACCTCATGATGTAAATATTTAGCCTATTAGTACACTGGATTAGAACTACACTTCACAGGACACATGTGTGGTCATTCTCGTTTGGACCCTGACTGTATGCCCTGGATATCCTTTACCACTGGTGGTGACATAACCTCAGCAATACCTCTACTGAGCACACATCTAAGAATTAGCCAGGCAAAACTTCTATACCATAGGTTTCCAGTGGCCTTCATCCAACAGAGAGACATAGAACACAAAGCTATGTTGAGGGGATTGTGACCATATTGGCCCTTGTATATGGGAGTGACAAAGACAGCTTCATATTGGCACCCAAACAGAGGGGCTACAGCTTCAAGGAATACTACACTTTAGAGAGAAAGGTTCTGGATGGCAATACAATAAGATTCGAGACCCAGCAGCACAGAACTGTTTCGGAGGAAAGAAGCATATGGCTGATGCAGAACTTTGAGAAGTCCAACGGAAAGAAATGCCACTGCAGCTTTGAGGGAATAGTTAAGTACACCACAGAATAAGAAAGAAAGAAGGTAAAAAAGCCTAATTATTTCTTTGTGAAGGCAGAAACCATAGAGTGGCATTATTAAGGACCATTTTTGGTAAAGTTGCTTTATGCATTTTTTAAAATCATTTCTTTTTTTAACACATACGCTTAGCATCCTCTGCAACCCAATGCAGCCAGCTTTAGCAAAACTTGCCTCGTGCATATTTTGCAGGGAATAAGGGACACCAAACAGGGGCAGCAGGATATGAATTAGCTAGTTACAACTGCGACCAGAACATTGGGTACATCGTGAAGACAATAAGTCCAAAGGGCAACCTGCAGCAAGAGAGAGTGAAAATGTCACGTATTAGTGAATCATCATAGTCAGCACATGTCGAAGGAGTGACGTCAGAGAATGGGCATGACATCACCAAGCACGTCACAAAGGAGAGGAGAGAGGGACGAAGCAGGAAAGAAGATAATATCGCAGAGGAGGGAGGAGATACAGCAAGCACGTGGCCTGGCAGAAGGAGGAGCGAGCTCATGGTCACTGAGTAGTGGAACAGAAGAGGAGGAAAGTAATGTATCAACACCTAATTGAAGCTTGTTGGTACTGAAAAATAATAAACCTGAGTCATCAAGAGATGGAAATGGGATAGAACTGAGAAGCAAGAAAATTCTTGATAGGTTTAGAAGAAGAACGGCATCACAATAGGGAAAGGGAGTTTGAGAAGGTTTGAATTCTGGAATTGAGGTTTAAAAAACAGGATATACATGGGAAAGGTAAGACAATTGTTGGAAAAAGTAGATTATTTGGGGGTTGTAGAAACATGGCTAAGGGAAGAAAATGTAGAGGTAAATGACTTTATATATATTGGATTAAAAGGAGAAAATGTGGCAAGGAAGGGTAGAGCATCCGGAGGTGTGGGTTTATTTGTTAGGAAATCCCTGAGGAAAGTAATAAAAACTACATGGTCTAGAAGGAAAAATGTATTTTGGGCAATAATTGAAGATAAACAGATTGGGTACAATATTATATGTTTAGGTGTAGTGTATAATCCACCGGTAATCTCACAGTACCATAACCCAGACATAACGCATTCTTTAGAACATGACAGAGAAATTTTAAGGGAGAAACACGAGTCTATGGAGTTTATAATAATGGGAGACTTTAATATTAGGATAGGGGAGAGTGATGTGAATGTAGATAGTGATACGTTACTTGGAGACGGATTAAGAATAAAAAGTGAGCAAGTAAGGTGAAGCAGAGATAAGTGTGTTGATAAGGCGAGTGAAAAGTTTATTGCATTTTGTGAAGTGAATATGTTAGGGATCTTAAATGGCAAGTATGGTGAAGATATAGAAGGAGATTTTACTTTGTCAGCAAGAACGGTCAAAGTGTTATAAATGATGTATTATGGCCTGTCAAAATGGATCATTTTGCTCGCCCTTTGCGAGCGAAAACCCATATATGGGCGACCTGTCCAGACCCTGACGAGCGAAAACCCATGTATGGGTTTGGAATCATAGAGCTATTGTGATCGGCTCCTCTTGCTCAAATAATTCATATATACTGCCAATAGATTGGCAGGAAATGTTCATTCACATGCTTGTGGTCAGTTCATTACCGATTTTCCATATTTAATAATTTCTGTCGTAGTTTTCAGTAGTGTAGGAATAAACAGTGTGGTGACTGCATCCAGTAAACGAGTTTTTTTTGTTTTTTGACAGAATGGCAGGAAAGAAAGGGTTGACAGAGCAAGAAATTGTAGAATTGTTGAACAAAAGTGATAGTTATCAAATTTTGTGCTCAGTGATGATGAGAGTGATTACTGGACCCTGGCCCTACATCTAGTATCCCAGAGCACAATATCCAGCAGGGACCAATATTTTCTCCTCATTTTGATGAGAATACGCTTCCAGCAGAATTTTTTGGCCTATTTTTTTATGACAAAATTATGGAAATAATTACTAAGGGGACGTATTCAGGGAAACATAAAAAAACAACAGGCGACACCACCAACGAAAAAAGCCAGGATTGCTTCTTGGAATCCCCCAGAAATTGCCAATATAAAACCACTGAGATAGTATTATCTCAATAGTATTGAGATAAACAAGTCGCTATGAAAATCATATGCACATTTTAGATACCCTGCCCTAGCTAGGTGTAACTGCACATTTCTATCAAAACTTTTATAATTTGTTATCATTACCGTTATTACTACAAATGGAAGTATTAAATATCATAATGTGACACTATTTAGTTCCTGAAGCACTGCTGGTTTATTTGTGAATACCTATATGTACGAACTACGCTGTAGAAAATGGAGAAGTGCAACTTATGCTGTTTTTGTAACAACATTTTTACGCGGATTAACAAAACTTCACTCCTGGAGGACAATTATGATCCAATTCAACAAAAAGCAAGGTATACTATGAGTTTTAGTACATTTGAACATTTTTATATAGCTTTAACTGTGTTTAACAGAGTTTCATACTTTAGCAAAATTGTCTTCCGCTCAGAGCCATAAAACACGTCTGCTCGGGAAGGGTTAAGATATTAAATTTTGTATCAAATAGTAGTCAGTTCCCACTGATAGTGGAAATTAAAATTGAACTAGAGAGCGTAGAAGGAAGTACAAGGGGAGGAGAAAAGAATGTCGTGGAGCATGTGGCCTTTAAATGGAGGGAAGAATTGAAAAATCAATTTATATCACTATTAGAATCTAAATATAGTCAAGTCTGCCAACAAGGAATTAGATTTATGTTAGAAAACCACAAAATATAGAAAGCATCAAATATAAAGAACACATTAATGCAGAGAGCAGAAGGGATGAGGAAGGGGAGTGGAGGAAGTAAGAAGGGGGACAAATGGTATGATAGTGAATCCAAAATAGCTAAAGGAGTGATAAAACAATACTTAGTAAAATGGAGGGAGGTAGGAGATAACCTAACAAAGCAAGAGTACTTAAATAGACACTTATATAATGCATTGTTGGAAGATAAGAAACAAGAGTGGAGGAAAAAGAATGAGAATACTATGATTAGAATTTTGAATGAAAATAATGTTAGCAAGGTTTGGAAAATGTTAAAAGCAACATAGAAACAAGTATGTTACCAAACCAAAGGTTAAACCAGAAGAATGAATGCAGTATTTCAAAATGCTAATTGAGGAGGGCTGTGTCTTTAATGCAAAGCCAAGGTTAGACTTTGGAATGAGTGTCATAGAAATATTGCGCAATACGATCTATTGTAAATATCTCTTCCTCTACCAGCTGTAGACCTTATTTTACATTACTAAATATACTTCCTTTTCCATGTGTTTATATTTATGAAGTTCTTGTCCTGACAAGATCTATGCAGTCTCAATTCAAAACTAATTCAGAAGTACATTCTCACAATACAAGAAACAAAACAGACCTACGAGTCTTGAACCACAGTACAGCCCTATTCCGTCATAGCTTCGAACATAATGCGGTATTACTGTATACCAAACTGACAGTTCACATAAAAAACATTAAGTATGAAAAAAGGTACAAACTGGCTTTAAAAACACTTCTAATGGAAGGCTGTTACTATTCAGTGGATGAATTTATCTTATATTTATGTAATATTCTTTTGTATTGTATTTTCTATCTTCTAATTTTAATAGTGTTATTGTCTGAATTTTAATGAGCAATTCCGCAAATGTTATACCGAGTGTTAAAATTTGAAATTCATGTTTCACTTTTTTTACTGAGGAAAGATGATGCTAGATACTCCAAAGTATCTTATGAAGTGAAAAATAAATGTTTTTAATGTGAATATGGGTTCAAATTTCACTTCTTACCCATATATTTCCAAAACACTAAAAATAAGTGCGAATAACAGTGATTTTCATATCAATATTTCAGGAGCTATGTACAACTGTTTTAATTTTTTTGTTCTGTACATCACACAATGACTCTTCGTCTTCTAAACGTGTGTATGGCTAATAATTTTTGACATTTATAAATAATCCTTACAGCCTCTTTAATTATTACTGTGTGTCAATGTCAGTCATGGTAAATAAGGATAAAGTCCTCTGGAGGGAAAAGTAATAGACTGAAATAAATATCCTTTTTGATTCTGCGTCATTACAATATAACAAATAAAAAAGTATCAGAAAGTTTTCCTCTATAGTCATTAGTTTTCCCACAAAACACGTGACTAACGGACAATTAGTGCTGGCGCCCTGTGGTCGCATACGCGTACAATGCTTCTGAGACTTCAGTCGGGATAGACGTATCAGTCTGTTTCTGACTCCATGGCTAAAACACCAGCCCAAAGACAATGTGAATACAAACAACGTCTGAAGGAGCTAGGCAGTTGTGTACAATAGAAGGAAAAAATAAAAGTGACTATGAGGAAAGGAAGAGAAATACTGAAACAAACAAAACAAGGAAGAGAACACCTCAAAGCTGAATATAGGAGATATAAGCAAGCGCAGCGAGCAAGACAGAAGATAAGAGACCAAGAAGGGATTGATAAGGATACTCCATCAACATCAACCGCTTTCAAAAGCAAACGGTATTTCGGAAAGTGCAGAAAACGTGTTGAGGAAGCATTGCCGCGATCTCCACGTAAAAGAAAAGAAATGATTTGCAAGTTAGCAGTTGAACAGGGATTACATGTTGTAAAACCAAAGCATTCTGTCCCGGTATCAGGAAAACAACTATCAGAGGAACTTAAAAGTGCAATCATCAAGTTCTATTAGGATGATTCAATATCTTACCAAGCTCCTGGAAGAGGTGATTTTATTGAAATCCATGTTCAGGGAGAAGCAAAAGAAGTTCGCATTAGGTATCTAGTGGTAACATTAAAAGAAGCACATGCACTCTTTCTACAAGACCGAGTAGAAATGTCCGTGGGGTTGACAAAATTCTACCTTTCAAACTTTGCCCACACGCGGCCATTCTGGCAGTTTGTCATAATAGCTCAGTGGTAGAGCAGCCGCCCGGTCTGTGGTTCAAATCCCAGTTGTGGCATTGAATTTTTAAGTTCCAGTTCTACCTTTCAAACTTTGCCCACACATGGCTTGTGTGTTTAAAAACACCAACAGTAAGTTTGTTGGCATAAATAAATAATAATTAACATCTGAAGGTTATTTAATCCTGGGATATAAAGTACTTACAATAGTAAGTCACCATTGGGGTAATTTGTCTCTGATGTGAGACTGCCTTTGTGGTTTACCAGGAGAAATACGAACTGGTTTGAGAATTTAATGCCATTCTGGCAGTTTGTCACAATAGCTCAGTGGTAGAGCAGCCGCCTGGTAAGCGGAAGGTCTGTGGTTCAAATCCCAGTTGTGGCATTGAATTTTTAAGTTCCAGTTCTACCTTTCAATCATGCAGTTGATATTTGCTTAAGGAATATATTTTCGGAAATATTGGATATTGTTCCGAATCTTGAACTTGTGAAAGTGTTTTCTGATGGAGCTGCTTGTCATTTTAAGCAGAAATACACATTAAGCCATGTGACATATCTTTCCGAAGTATTTGAAATCCAAATTGAATGGCACTTCTTCGAATCCTATCACGGAAAGGGGCAGTAGATGCGATTGGAGGACAAGTGAAGAGCATGGACAGCTGCGAAAGCAGGAAGCAGGACTCAGAGTGCTGAAGAATTTGTTAATACTGCTAGAAAGAAAACCAAAATATGTGTTCTTGATGTTTCTCTGCCTGAAATTGAAGAAGCAAAAGAATTTCTCGACAAAAGATTTGAACGTATTTCACCTATGCTGTCCACTCAGCAGGTTCATTATGTGAAAGTATTAGGTTTAAATGTTGTGGGATATGCTTTTCTTTCATGTGCGGAAAGTGTCAGAATGATGCACAACTTTCAGAAGTAAAAACAATGTAGTATATACGCATGTTCTACGGGCTACTGCATCTAGCGTTCCCGCAGTATAAGGAGTCTAATCAAGTAACTATTTTTTTCTATAGTGTGTTACAGGTATGTGCTGTGTGCTGTGTGCTCTCATGTGTCGTCTTTGTTATGGTTTTGAGTCAGCTTTTTATACTTGCAATGATGTAACTGTGATAAGAAATGAGAGCTGTCAACATCTGTTTATGTTGCATGACTTTAATGCTTCTCCAAAGGATATGATTCTTCTCAAAATAATAAATGCAATTACACACCTGTATGTATTACATGTATGTAACGTATAAAACGCATCACTATGATTTACCATATGTTATACCATGTAAAACAAAGACAAGGTATTACAATTTTCGCAAATGTCACAAACTCATGTCAGTCACGCTGACCTTTTGAATAAATATCTCCAGATGAGAATAACATGCCAAACCTTTTTTCAGGTCATTTAAAAGCTTAGAAGTTCCTCTCTCAAGTGATTTTTCAGAACAAATCAAATAACAAAACTTTCAGAGAAAACGGAGGACAAACGTTTGAAGTTGGACCTACAGTTGACAAAAATGTCAGTTAACAAAAAGTTTAGTGCTCATTATTAAATAATAGTTTCACTTTTTAAGGTTTTTATATTTCCTGTCACAACCGTCAATGTATTTTCTGTCATAGTATGTCGTTAAAGTAACATTTTTACACCTATATTGACCATTAGACAGACATTTTAAGAAGAAAATGTAGTGTAAATCTCAGTTAGTCACACGCGGAATTGCTCTAATACTTTATACTTTCAAATATTTGTAATAATCATACTTGTAAGCTTGACGAAGCCAGTATCTTGTATAAGATTAAGATAGTGAATAAAGCGATTGATTGGATAGTGAAGTAAGGGATGAACAGGTAGTCGAACAGGTTAAACTGATTAAAAAAAAAAAAAAAGCAAAGCACCAGGAATAGATGGAATCTCACCACAATTCATAAAGGAATGGTGTAGTGATATTAACAGAACTAAATTACTTACTAATATGTTTAACTCAATTAAAAAGAAGAGATATATACCAGAACAATGGAGGAAAGCAATAATCCACCCAATTTACAAAGGCAAGGGGAGCACAGACAATCCCAATAATTATAGGGGTATTGCGCTATTGTCAAATTTAGGAAAAAATATTTACAGGAATTTTATCTCATAGATTACAGAAATGGATAGAGTATTATATTTTATCTGAATTTCAAATGGGCTTTCGCAGGACAAAGAACTGTAGATAATTTATTCATAATAAAAATATTAGTGAACAAATATTTAAAGGAAAAAAGAGGGAAACTGTACATGGCATTCATAGACCTTGAGAAAGCGTATGACAGAATAGACCTAAATCTGCTATGGTACAAACTCTCGAGCAAGGGTGTAAGTTATCATATGGTGAATATCCGTAAAGTCCTATACAAGGAGAATACGTTTTGCATGAGAGTAGGGGAGGGATGGGTAACAGAGGAAATAATTCAAAAGAAGCGACTATGACAAGGATGTAAATTAAGTCCAGTATTATTCAATCTGTTTATAGATGATATTCTAACCGTGATAGGAAAAAATAACAATTTTTTACCAATAATAAATAATGTGACAATTCCGGGATTACTATTTGCAGATGATTTAATAGTAGGATCTATTACACTGATAGGCTTAAAATAGTCCTTGCAGCAAATAGATAAATACTGCAGTGGATGGAATTTGAAGGTAAACCAGGATAAGACTCAAATATTAGTAATCGAGAAAGGTGCAAAATTGAGCAAATTTGAAAAGTGGAAGAAAGGGAACTGTATATATTTAGGAGTCAAAGTGGATGGGAGGGATGGGAGAAACAGAAGATGTTGGCTTTTGCTAAAGGGAAAGGAGCATTGGCAGCAGTTAGAAGGTGCAAATACAGAATACTGGATATAAATGTCAGGTGGCTAGAAAAAATATACATGGTAGTGGAAGCAAAAATGCTATATGGGAGTGAAATTTGGGGTCTGGAGGGTGGATAGGAAGCTGTGGATGCAGTACACAGGAGCTTTTGTAGAGAAGTTTTGGGACTACCAAGTGCCACAGCAAAGGAATTTGCTCAAATTGAAATGGGCAGAGTAGGAACGAAAGGTGTGATTATAGAGAGAGCACTTAAGTTTTGGTTTAGAATTCTAAATAAAGATGAAAAGAACCTGCTAAGACAATGCTTAGAATATCAAGAAAAGAGTTTAAAAGGTATCAAACAGTGTTTGGGGACATAGCTGGAAAAAGATCATTAGAATTGTACATTACAATTAAAAGTATATGGGAAAGATAAGTATATATAAACAAACTAAATAAAGAACAAATAGAGGGTATGGCATGGGTGAGAGCGGATGTGTAGAGACTGAAGAGGATGAGAAAGGGATTTATGCAGAAACAATGCCCAATATGCGGGGGCAAAGAAGATTTAGAGCACATAATATTTTAATGTAAAGGGACAGAGCTTTGGAGAAAAGAATGTATTAATGAGAAATGGCTTAAAATGGATAGGAAGGTAGCCTTAATTAAAATTTTCAGCAAAAGTGAAAAAGATTGGTCACTAGAAAGAGAAGTAAACAACTTATAATTTTAAGAGAAACACATGTAGCTGGTAGAAGTTGTATAAGGATTATGATAAGTTAACAGCCTGGACTGAACACTTTAGCATATTCTTTGTATCTATATATGTAAAGAAGCTTAGTACTAATAACTAAATAAATAAATAAATAGATAAATAAATAAATAAATAAATAAAAAATTAAGCACCACATGTTTTAGGATAAAGCATATGCGCCCACACACAAACTTGGACCTTTTTCTAGAAGTTTTTTTTAGGGGGAGGGGGATCCAGTAGATCTCGAAATGTATATTCCCAGTGAAATCTCAGAATCAAATTTTTGGGTAGAATGCATACCTTCTCTACCCACTATGTATGTGGTAGAGAAAGTAAGAATGTATATATTGTAATACTCATTGTAATATTCTGAAAGATATAGTGAGTTTTTCAAATATTGGCAGTACTTATGAAGGGAATTCTGATATTAATTTTCACTTACTTGTTTTGTGGTATCTATCCAAGATGCTGTAAACAAACATTCCTCCATAACCATGGGCTGCAAATGGCACCTTTACCATTGATGCCAAATAATCTATGTAGTACAGGTCAGGGCCTGTTACATCATCATAACCAGCAAGAAGTAAATTGACATGATATGGAGTCTGCAACAAAAACAGCTTTAACCAGTTATGAACTATAACAGGAAACAATTACATATTTTAGGTGCTCAAATCAACTTAAGAAAAAGACGTGTGGCATTAAAAATTATTTCCATAATTTTAACTGTATTTCTGTGAGTCATTTACATTCCATGCTACTGCACCTAATACCTCAGAGTGTGATTTAAATTCACAAGTATTTTACACTGTAAATTATTATTTTCCAAAATAAATGCATTAAAAAAATTGATTTCCTGAAAGGCAATGTATGTGCCATGTAGATGTAAACTGCTATGTATTTTTATGCTACTTTTAGTTACATGTTGTTGGTTAGGTTCTCTGGTCATGCATCATTTTTTATTTGCTTATGTTTCAACTGTGTTGCACTTCTCCACAGGGTAAAGCAGCACTGCATGCTGCAGCTTGTCTGGTTATTTAGCAGTGTTCAAAGGAAGCTGGACTCTTTATTTGGCTCATCTGGTTGGGGCTGGTTTTCTTTAAGCTTTGTGACCTGGACCTTATAGTAGTTAACCCTTTGCCCTGCATATCGTAGTAAAGTATAAGGATGTATTTGTCTTCTGATGCCCTCTAATGGCATGCATGTTAACTTTCTTGAATGTTATCATTTACTTCCTTGAAAGGAGAACCTGAGATGCATTTCTGTGCTCTGGCATCTGTTTGTCATCATGTCAAGACTGACAATAAACAGATACATTTCTTGCTTCCGGCAGTTGCTTTGTTAGGCAGTTTTACTGTATCTATAGCCATGGAAGGTCACGCAGGGCCGCCGGGGTGTAAACAGTACGTTCGTAAACAGAAATTGACTACAGACTAAGAGATACAAGCTACTATTTTAGAAGGATTAGCATACGAAAGTGACAGCTCTGATGCATCATGGTTGGCCACCTCAGTGCAAGACAGTGATATGGAAGTGTGTTAGTGTTAGTGATGTGCACGGTAGTGATTCTTCAGTTCTGCTAAAGGGTATGAACAGTTCACCCCTCAAATGGTTATCTGAGCTATCTTTTACAGAAATTGAACCTTTTACATCCCCTGTAGGAATCAGTCACGATATAGAAGTGGATGGTGAAGAAATTGAGTACTTCAGTCTTTTTGTGGACAGCAACTTTTTGCAATTTATTGCATCAGAGACAAATAAATAAACCAGATTTGCCATGGGAAGACACAAATGAGAGCAAAATTAGGGCATATTTGGGGATTTTAATCTACATGGGAATGGTAGATTTACCCGAAACAAGAGATTATTTTACAGACAATTTTTGTGTCTGTCCTATTATAAAGCAGGCAATGACACCCCGTCGTTTTGAAAAACTCTCTCAGTATTTTCATATAAATGACGAAGAAGCTAAACCAAACTGGGGAGACAAGGATTTTGATTATGTTTACAGAGTTCGGCCTGCATTTGACATTATAAAGAAATTTAAAATCCATTACAATCCAGGCCACGCTCTTGCTGTAGATGAAGCAATGATAGATTTCATTTGAAGCAATATATGCCCAAGAAACCTCCAAAATGGGGAATGAAAGCTTGGGGCATTGCGGACAGCAAGAATGGATACCTTCTAGACTGTAAGGTACACCTTGGAAAAACCGAAAAGAAAAACAGTGAGATTCTTCTAGGGGAACAATTTGTTTTGGATATGTCCAAAGACTATGCAGGTCAGTGGCATCATATTTATTTTGAAATGTTGTTAGACAGAAAAAAAGAACATATGCTTGTGGGACAACACGAACAGGGAGAAAAGAAAGGCCCAAAGAGTTTAGCATACTTAAACGTTTAAAACTGAAGTGTGGTGAATCTTGTAAGCTTCAGAACGAGGGGATGACCACAATTGTTTGGCATGGCAATCGGGACATTCTGTTATTTCTCCACAAATTCAGACCCAAGGACAGACAGTGTGGTGCAAAGAAAAAAGCAGTGAAGGGAAAGAGAAAGTAAGCATCCTATACCCTAATGTCATAAATTACCTTCATGGCAGATCAACGAAGGCAATGCTATGGTGTGGGAAGGCCAGCCAAAAAATGGTGAAAATATCTGCTTTATTTTATTGTAAATAGTTTCATCATTTATGGCTTGAGCAATAAACCTGCTAGGACAGTGCATGGAAATTGATTGCTGCATTTTAGGAAAAATCTTATAAATCAGCTGATCGGAAATTTCACATCACACAAACATGCCTGGTGGCAGAGGAGTCTACCAAATGCTGTAAGATCCCCTTCATTACGTCATAATATTAAGATTCAAGGTAAGGTAAAACCTTGCACTGCACGCTCAGCAAAAAAGCACAAAACTTAGGATGCAGCATTCAAACAATACAAGTGCCAGCAATGTGATCTGCTATGCTGAACATGGTGCTTTCTCCACTATCATCATGAAAGAGGAGTGGAAGTGCTAAATATGTGGTGCTGTTTTTATAATTTATGGCACTAGATGTCGATGAGCATTTGACTCTTTCGCTATCTCGGGTCGTGGTACTGGATGGAATGAACATACACTTGGGTTTAACTTTAGTGAAACATTTTATTTGCACCTTCTTGATCACAGTATTTAAATCGTATCACAGTAGAAAGTCTTTTATTTTAGTGGATCGACTTCCTTAGCATCGCCGAGATTTAATGTCTGAAAATTTAGCGATATTTCGCTAAATGTGTTTTCTATCACTATACTTTACGTCCTTTCATTTAATTGCACACTTCGTATTAACTAACTTGTTAAAGTTAGCCAACGTTTCACTTATTTTACTCAAACTAACGGTCTCCAAACACTTAGCAATTTTACTTTCACTATTTTATGATGCGCACACACAAAGATGCATCCATCTATACCAAAGACACGGACGCCATTAACAAATTCTTTTGGTTGCGAGTCTAGGATTCCGACTGCCATGTGTACATCCGCGTATGCATTCATCAAATAGTTCCCGCATTGCTAGGGAAGCAATCTTTAGCTATTCTCCCTTCGCTTTTAATATTGAACACATATAATTCTTTTATTTAACATATATATATATTAAAATTAAACATGGAAATATTTATGACGTCTTTAAACAAACTTAATTGTTTGTAACAATGAACAATAGTGACACGTTTTCGTCATTCAACCAACTCATACCAACACCAAAAACAAATTACACTCTTAACAAATATTCACATAAACTATTTTCTTTTGGGGTCTTACAATATCCTGTCTCACATGCCCCTTGTTTTGTTTTTCAAGTTGTCACCTACATTTACAATTTTGAAACACAATACAACACTTCTCCCTATTCCTCTAATACTAAATATTTTGTACAATACCCTTTTTTCTTTACAGTCTTCTTTGCTGTATGTTTTTGTCTTTTGTTTTGGCATGACACAGCATATCTTTATAAATTTTACATATTCAGTTACCACACAATGCGCACACAATGCGCGCGCACGCACGCGCACACACACACACACACACAAAGAAACCCATTAAAAATTATTATTTTTCATCATCTCTACTGTTCCTGCCTTACATGTTTGTTGGCAAAGACTATTTGGTCCTTTCTTTGTATGGTTTTAATTTGTTTTTATGGTATCTTCCTACCAACTTGCCATTTGTATTCTATAGCTCTTATGTATGGTCGCCCAGCTGTTTTGTTATGACCAACGGTCCAGTATACAGTAGTTCCATTTTCTCTTTGTGCAGCCATCATGGTGTCGATGTCAATTTGTCAATTGCTTAGGTTTTGTTTTGGTCATCCACTCGATTGGGGCGAACTTAGTCGTAATTTCCCTGGGTGTTAGTGGTGGTTGTTATTTCTGTATTCTGTGCAACATCTGCCCTATTTGGCATGTTTTCATCTACCTCCCGCTGTCTTATGTTGCCAGTGTTCCATTGGTTTCTGCCCCTTTGGCGTGAACCCCTATTGTATGACGACCTTTGGCTGTTTAAGTATTCCCGACAGAATCTTATGTGATTCACTTGATGGGTACGGTCTCCTGGTCTCCCCTGATCATACCTATGTGTTCAGTATCTCGATTCACCCCTTGGTATTGTGTCGTGGTACCACTGTCTCGTGTTCTCCATCCTTTTGCCATGATTGTGTGGCTGTGGGAAATGGTGTGCCCCTCTCCCCCTGTCATGTGTGCTCCTAGTATTTCTATCTTCTCTCTCATTATAGTTGTTTGTAGTCGTGCTCCTGCTTAAGATAGGTGAGTTTGGGTGACTGTTCCTATGTCTATGCTCATTAGGCCGACCATTTTGCGTTTCGAAGGCTGTTAGTAATTCTATCATGTCTGCAAAATCTACTGGTCTTGCAACAATTAACCCTGTTCTCACTGTGTCAGGGAAATGTCTTGTTATGCTGGTAATTACCTCTGCTTCCGACAGGTTAGGGTCTAATAGCTTCCCTTTGTGGCTACTTTCATAAAATAATCGACTAGCGATAACCCTTTGGTCGGATCATATCTACCTGTCGCTAGCTCTACCCTAGTCTGGTTTTGCTTAGCTGGGCCCCAATACCTTGATAGGAATAGATTTCTGAATGATCTATATGATTCGTGACCAGCTAGTGTTAACCTTAGCCATTCTAATGCTTTGTTTTTTAAGCTTTTCTTGACTATCATCATCCTAAGCTCATTTGGTATCCTTTTCACTTTAAAATACTCTTCCATCTCTTTAACAAAGAGTTTTGGATCGTCTCCCTTCTCCTCGTCAAATGTAGGTGGTGTGATTTCATGTAGTATGCTGTTGGTGTAGCATGTGTTGTGTGTTGTGTCAATGTTTAATTGTGAATCCCTTTCTCTATATGGTGAGTCAACATTTTGTACATTATTCAAATAACTTTCATCTTGTACATCATTTACATCTAAATCATCATTTTGCCTTTGTAGTGCATTCACAACATCATTTACATTAGCCAAACTTTCTTTTCCTTTTCTCATTTCTTCACAAATTGATTTTAAATCATTCTTTATTTCTAAGTGACTTTGTTTCATATCATTCATAGCAACTTGTTGCGACTGCACTACATCAGCCATAGTCTTAATTTTAGGAATTACAATTTGTTCTACAGTTTCATTAATAAATCCTTTCTTCACTACCTCAATTTCTTTCCTTAATTCCTCAGTTATTTCTACTTTTACATTTGTAATCTTACAGTCTACACTTGCATTACATTCTGTTATTTCATCTCTACATCTACCAATTTCTCCTTCTAATACAAACTTATTTTCTCTCATTTCCGATTCTATTTTTCCCATCCTATCTCCTATGAATTCTATCCTAGCTTCTAAAGCTTCCTTTGTCTCATTTATGTTTTTATGTACTAATTTTAAATTAGTTTCCATTACTTTCATATTTTCTTTACACTCCTGTCTTCCTAATTCTATTTTCTGTTCTAAGTCCTGTCTTCCTAATTCTATTTTCTGTTCTAAGTCCTTTCTCACTTCCTCCATTTTCTGACCTATCTCTTCCTTATTTTGTTCTAGTTTCTGACCTATTTCTTTTTTATTATGTTCTAAGTCCTGTCTCAATTCTACCTTATTCTGCTCCATTTTCTGACCTATTTCCTTTATATTCTGTTCTAGTCTTTCAAACATGATCATTAGTAACCTTTGGTCTCTTCCTATTGCTACCTCTTCCTCACTTTCTGTTCCTATCTGATAACTAGGCTTATCTGCCCCTTCCCCTATTCCTGTTCCTATCTCTTTCTCTTTTCGCGACATTCTCGTTTTTTTATTCAGTTCACTTTGGCTTAAAAGTCCTACTATTTTGCCACTTTGCAGTAACATAAAAATGAAATGAATATAAAACTATCTCAAAGGATTGTCTAATGGCGTCTTCTTCCTTTTTGGCGCGAAGATTTGGCGTCACTTGGTATTTCGCGTAAGTTCATTTCCCGTAGATTTTCATTCCACCCAAAATTCGTGCTCCACGTTTGGGCAAGCCATTTGGTGCTGTTTTTATAATTTATGGCACTAGATGTTGATGAGCTTTTGACTCTTTCGTTATCTCGGGTCGTGGTACTGGATGGAATGAACATACACTCCGGTTTAACTTTAGTGAAACATTTTATTTGCACCTTCTTGTTCACAGTATTTAAATCGTATCACAATAAAAAGTCTTTTATTTTAGTGGATCGACTTCCTTAGCATCGCTGAGATTTAATGTCTGAAAATTTAGCAATATTTCGCTAAATGTGTCTTCTATTACTTTACACTTCGTCTATTTTACGTCCTTTCATTTAATTGCACACTTCGTATTAACTAACTTGTTAAAGTTAGCCAACGTTTCACTTATTTTACTCAAACTAACGGTCTCCAAACACTTAGCAATTTTACTTTCACTATTTTATGACGCGCACACACAAAAATGCATCTATATGCATGCATATATATTTATGACGTCTTTAAAAAAACTTAATTGTTTGTAACAATGAACAATAGTAACACGTTTTCGTCATTCAACCAACTCATACCAACACCAAAAACAAATTACACTCTTAACAAATATTCACATAAACGATTTTCTTTTGGGGTCTTACAATATCCTGTCTCAGTGTAAAGAGAAAACTACAGAATGTTATTAAGTGTAAATAGTCTAAAATGTTAATAACATTCTTTCTGCATAACAAGGGTTTCCTTGCAGTAACAGACTGCTACAAATATGGTGAGTACAAAAATATGTTCTTAAAAATATATATAAAAATAATTATTAATTTTAAAATAGTAACCATGCACTTTAAGATTAGTTAGATGCAAATAATTTCCTTAATTAGTCACTTCTGTGTAAATACATATTTTGCATACATGTTCAGGGGCTCTGGCCATTTAAATTTAAATGCCTGCGAAAGCAGTGGCCTGGCTGGGGGAAAAGTTCTGAGTACCGATGGAGGGGCAAAAGGTTAAGTCTGGTTTGTTCACTATATTCTGTTTATTAAAGTCCAACAGTGACTGCAGAGATTGTATGGTCACTGAGCTATTTCAAGGGTCTATTTTACTTTTCTTGAATGACAGCTACCTTTCCTGGCCATCGCTTTTGTTTTGTCAAATTGGTTGGAATGTTTAATTTTTGCTGCTAATCTTAGTTCATTTTTTCTGCAGCATTACTGAATTCCTTTAGCTGCTTGGCTGTGTGGCTGGTCTTTTCCATATACATTCATCTGCAAGTTGCAAGGAACTTCATCTTCACCTGCTGTCTGGAATGGTAATATGTGATCTTTAACCCCAACAAGCATATCCAATAGTGTAGTGGGCAAATACTTTCTTAGCTGCAGTTTTTCAAACCTATCACTCTATGTAATAGGTGAGAGAGCACAATTACTTTTGTGAGGTCTTTCTTGGAGCAGTTTATGGGTCGTCCTTCCACGGCTCCAAGAGTGTGGTTTATAGCTGTGTTGTGGTTGTTCTTCCTTACATCCAGACGACACTGTTACAAAACTGTTGCAGAAATAAAGAATTTGTCCAGTCTACAAACCAACCAGGAAGCTGTCGGATATGCTTGTATGATTTAAACATTATTTTGTACTGCAGATGTATATGAAGTTGCTCGCAGCTGTGGCTGAATGTAGATTAAACCTAGTTCCCCTTACTTTACTCCATATCAACAAAAGCATATGCATCCAGTGTTCTATTATTGGTTGCAGGATGCATACTGCTTATTGCAATGGAAATTAGTTCTATATACAAAATAGTATTTATATTCATATATTTAAAAAATCATAAGAAAATTGTATTTATTGCAACCATATGCATGAAATAAGTACATTTGTATATCAATGCCACAGTACCATGAAGTGTGTGAACATTAATGCCTGTTTTTCAAATGGATTCATGTAGCAAAAGGCACATCCACTTTGATTAGATTACTGCAGGTTGTTTACTGCTTGGAGTTCGATCACACCTGTGTTGAGCATCTGAAGTGCAGTAACATTGACTGATAATTGAAAGTGCAGTTTTCCAAATGTCATGCAGCACAATTACAGAATTTACAGGTATCTTTGAGCTCAAACATTGTACGGGGAAACTTTTATACAGCAGCAAAAAAATAATGTTGCATGTTTTGAATGTTCTTTCACTCTAATCACACAGCAAATTGAGGAGCTTGCATCTGAGTTTAGAGATATAAGTGTTAGCAGTGTAGGGAAATCCTGACAGTAAATTAAAGCAACTGGAAAGCTAACTAGAAAGTTCTTCTGATAATGAACCTGACATCAAGAATCGACTCTGACAGAAAAGGAACTGTGCCATTATGAGCATGCCATAACTGTAAGCTACACATTACTTAATACCACTTTGCAATTGTATGCTTTTGACACTTAATTTGCATGAGTGATAATGTTGCAACTGAACGGATGAGAACCATAGTGGGCCATCTCCATGCACAGTCAAAATTGAGCTGTTGCCATCTGTTGGTATGTTTTATGGTTATACATAATATATTTTCTAAGGGTAGGTTACTATGTCATTAGTAACATGTTAATGCTACATTACGCTATAAATAGGGCTCGGAAGTTTATGCCCTAAAAAACACTTAAATATGCATGCAAATATGCTCTTAAAAACTTGAAAATATGCCAAGAAATATGCACTATTTCATTAAAACAATTACTGTCCCTTTGCAGTAGACAAGATGAGTTAGTATAAATAATACACAAAGTTACCTTATTCCTTAGAGGTTGAAGCAGAAGTGGTCTCACTGATAGTATTCACTGCTAAATTGCAGCTCATAACGAACACTTTACACAAATTTTCAACTGTAAAACATCGTCTGTTGTCTCGCAAAACTTTTGTAACGTGAAAAACTTCTCTCCACGTCACAAGGATGTTATCGGGGCATGTTTAAATGATGTTAACTGCTTCACAGAGGTAGTCAAGTCTCTTGGTGTGACCCATTGTTTTCTTTTGAGGATATCTCGAATATCGCACATCTGTTTATAACCAGAATTTTTTTGAAATTACATAATTCACTTTTTGACCTATGCTACCAGAAACCGAACTTACAGCACATATTTTTTTTCCAAAGACAGTAAGTGATTCAAGCAAAGGAGATCCTACAGCTTCCAATGCTGTATGGCTGTTTGTAAGAAAGAAAAATGGGCAGATATGAAACTAAGATCCTCTTTTAACCCAGTGCCTGACAGAATATTTTGCACAGTTTCTATTGATGAAGCATCTTTCGAGTCCAATGAATTAACAACCTCTTCAACTATTTCTATGTGCTCAGGATAATATAAAACTGCATCGACCCATGTTCCCCATTGAGTTAACATTGGTGCAGGAGGAAGTCGGATATTAGGTGCTGTTGATCTAAACAACTTAACTCTTTCAGGAGATTTAACAAAAATTCTCTTTGTACTGGACACAAATCTATCTACCAACGGGAATGAATCATGTATTGTCTCAGAAATGCAACGAAGAGCATGTGCCAAGCAAGTTATATGAATTAAGTTAGGAAAAATACCTTTCAGAGTTTGTCCTGATTTTACCATATTATACAGATGGAAAAAAGAATAAAAAACCATAAAAATCATTAAAATATGCAATATAGGGACTATAATGTTGAAATAATATGCATTTATCAAAAATCAAGAAAATATGCAGTTATAGGCACCATAAAATCATGTCCAAATAACTGAAAATTCCACAATTCGTGTACATAATGTTGTTGGCTAATGCTGGATTTCTGACAATGAAGTCATTAATCCTCTTGCTCTCCAATATTTTTTACTGATGATATTGAAGAGAGCAATAGCAGTAATAGTAACCGCTTTTTAGAGAGCACCATATTTTTATGTTTTGGCGGTCACATCGCTCTCTCACAACCCCCAGAATGGAAAGTTACAGTGAGGAGCAAAACACCAGTAAGTGGAAGTAATGTTCTGCTCAGCTTGGGTACCTTGTGGTCGCTATTCACATATCCCCTAGACGGAGACCCCTGAGTCAGTGTACATAATGTAAAAGCATACATTTTAACCTCTATGAAAAAACATGCAAAAGCATGAACTTCCTAGCCCTAGCTATAAATTATTCAATACATTGCGAAATTAACTTGACTTTAGTCATATTTTTCTCCCTTGTTTTTAAAAATAGCAGATGGCTCATTATGTATGGTTCTCAGCCCTTCAATTCAATTGTGGTTATGTCATTCTTTGGTCCTATGACAGTTTTCTCAATGATGTGATATTTCTGCGATCATGTAGTGATGAGATTATCTGGTTCTACAGGTGCGGTCGCAAATAGGTAAATCTTAAAACAATTACTTCATTTGATGTTTTGCTGTATTAATTAAATTCAGTACAGATTTGGTAATTCACAAATAAATATGTCTAGAATTATGATGATGACCAAAAGTATGTGCTTTATGCTGTACTTCAAAAACTGTAATGGCTTCTCTGAAAATGTTTATCTGTACATAACTATGCGTGGCAATTTGTCAACAACCATTGCTACTTGATACTTCCTCCTGGTTATATTAAACAAATGAACTGGGTTTTCCTTCATTGACAGTAATTATCAATGTAGGCTATGCAATTTCTGGATGTTATATGGTTATGACATTTCTTTGGTTTTGTTTAGAGACACGTGTTTCGATATAAAAAATATCCTTTTGTAAATAAACTTGTCATTTGCATAAATTATGCAACTTCAATAAATAGCATACGTTTAAATGCAATAAAACTGACATAAACATATGAAAACAATACTCCAATGAATAACTAAAATATATGTACCAAGCATCTTTCTAGCTCTCATATAAGCCATTACAGTCCCAAGATCTCTATGTGTTAAGAAATGTGCACTTTATGACATGAACAGCTTTAGCCAATCAGGTAAAGTGGAGTAATGCAGTTTGGTAAGTTTATATGCCAGGTAAGCTTAGAAGAAACAGGGTTTAAAGGGATCAGCTGCATGGTAAAGGAGTACCTTAAGGAGAATATGTGATGCTGCAAACAAAATTTCATTGAAAGACCAGCACACAATGAAAATCAAACACTCCGTCCGGTTTGATGAAACAAAGGTGACAGGCAGGGAACGAATGAGGTGTCCAAGTAAAGAAGCCCCGAAATAATCTAGCAACCACACTCCAGATGACAGTGGTACTCTTTGGTGAATACACATAGCTTTACCAGACTTGACGTTTAAGACCTAGGGCATTAAGACCTACGAAAACTACAGGAAGTTCTATGCAGGTACAAATCTTATGCATACATCTTGAATAAAACCAACACCTAATCTCCTCAGATTGGCAAAGAAGCAGGCCAATCAAATCCTGGCTCTCACTGAGCACTGCTATATAACCTGACAACCTGCAGCATGCAGTGCTGGTTTGTCCTGAAGAAGAGCACTAGGTGGTTGAAATGTTGGTTAACAAAGAAAAAGGTATCAACTGCATAGCATACCCAATATTAAATCTGACTGTGGAAGACCTAGAGAACTTTGGTTTCCTTTGTTCTTGCATTCCAAAAATGGTTGGTTTGTTGGTACCTAATGTTAGGCATAATGAAGCCATTTGCTCTCTTGCACTCCAGTATTTTGACAAGAAGTTGGTATGTTGATAAGAAGCTGGGCAGTGGAGTACGTTGTTTCTCTCCATATCTTCTTGTTCACATAAATGGTATATACAACATTCTGATATGCCATTCCTGATCCCCAAAAATGTATTGCCAAATGAAAGGATTACATTGAATAAGAATTTATATGGTAATTATTATTTATTTGTGCCAACAAGCTTACTGCTGGTGTTTTTTTTTAAACATACAAGCCGTGTGTGGGCAATTTTTAAGAGGTGGAATCAGAACTGAAGAATTCAACACCATAGCTGGGATTTGAACCACGGATCTTCTGCTTATCGAGCGGCTGCTTTAACCACTAAGCTACTACGGCCAACTTGCCAGTATGAATCAGCTGGGGAATTTAATGTCGTTCTGGCAAGTTGGCCATGGTAGCTTAGTGGTTAAAGCAGCCGCTCGATAAGCGGGAGATCTGTGGTTCAAATCCTGGCTATGACATTGAATTTTTCAGTCCTGATTCCACCTCCAAAAGAATTTATATATTTAATATTGGGCACAAAACATTCATTTTAGCCTCTGTTTTATTTATTGTCAATTTTTCGCTGTTAAAGTATAACATGACGATCATATATTGAGATTGTTTGATGCATACTATTATCTCTCCCAACATTGGAATATTCTTTTCAGAATATCCTGTATCTTTCTACAAAAGACAAAGAAAGCATTATACCACTCCCATACTGAAATTTGCAATACAGATAACAGATGGCTTTGAGAATGAGAAATGTTAGATAGGGCATAGCTGAGAAATTAAATTGCATCACGTGAAGAGGAAGTACTGCATCATCACCTAAAGTAACGGACATGTTAAACAAAAAGCTTAATGGTGCCAATTTGAAAATTCATGAATTAAACTTGCAAAATGAAAACCTTAATGAACAGTTAAGTGAACAGTAAAAAACTGCTAATTTTACAGAAGTGGTAAAGCAAATATCAGAATGCAATTAAATAAAATGGTAAATCATGTGGGAAGCAATGTTGAAAAAGTGTCTTCTTTCAACAGATTTGAAGTTCTAAGACATGAAATGGAGAAATAAGTAAGTGAGCATTAAAAATAGATCAAATACAATACTTCCCCTACTTACCAGTAGAGAAAGTAAAAATATATATGATAGGGGATTCTTTGCTCAGGTTCTCTCAGGAAAAGCCTGTAAACAAACAGGTTGTGATCTCCATCGTTTCTGCATGCACGTGCACGGGTGTGTGGTCTGTCTGTCTGACTGACTGTCTGCCTGCCTACGTGCGTGTGTGTGTGTGGGCACGTGCGCGCATGTGTCTAATGCTCAGGGTTTAGTAACAAAGCCATTCTCCTTCTTGCCTCCCAAAATTTTGAGGTCAAATCTGGTTACAATTTAAGTTGTTCACAGATTGATACATGTTCCATATTCATTTCTTCTTCCTTGTTGCATAACAGACAATTTGAAGATATCACAGGGATAAAGTTGAACAAACTCAAAAGACCAAGTGGAAAAATTAGAAGTCAAAGAGTCATATGTAGTAGTGGCACATGCAGATATAAATGGATCCAGTAGCCACCATCAAGAAAAATGCCCCAGATACGAAGATAATAGTAAGTGGGGTGCTATGGAGGAATAACCTCAGTATCAGAATGAACAGTGAACTAGACTAGATGTGTAGAATGAGAAACTGTATGATGTTGCATGGAAACTTTCGGTTACAGCAAAGTGATCATACAAGAGATCATTTAAATTGCAGAGTTCATATAAGTTTGGAGAACCATTATGAAGAGCTAATTGGAAACCAACAACAGACAGGGGGGATAAAATGTTCAGTTTTCAAGAAGGAACCCATTATGAAGAAAAAATTATTGAAGAAAGCGAGTACAGTGAAGGTAAGGTGACAGCTATGCAATCTATTTTACACACAAATAGTGACAATCTCGGGTATGAAAGATAAACTTGTTATATTCTACCAAAACATTACAAGCGTAAAAAATAAATTAAATTTAAGGGTGTTTATTGATAGTAACTTAAAAGATGTAGACATAGATTCAACAGAACATTGGTTGAAAGAAGATGAAATTGAATTTTATAGATCTGCAGGGTTTTCAAAAAGTAGCCATTACTGCAAACAACAAATAAGTGGGGGCTCTTGTATATTTATTAATTAAAATGTAAAATTTAAAAAAAAATCAATCATTTTGATGCCTGGGTTTGTGATGGGCACTTTCAAATGTGCACGATTTAATTGATAGAACACAAAGCAATAATTATATATGCCATCCAGCCTTAGATCCAGACCTTGTATCCCTCCGCAATAACTTAGTATCCGTATCAGCTGTGACTAACACAAACAAATGCCACGCGTACTCATTCCTCATGTTTATGATGCAACAGCAGGCATTTATATGGGAGTTTTAGAACTAGCGCTGCTATCACATTATATTCAAGTTGTCTTTACCAGAGTTATCATACATCTTGAAAACTCGCAGATAATTGCCAATATTTCAGGTGCTATATTTTATAGAGTGCTTTGGTTCTGGTGTATCGTGGGTTAGTTGTTGACGGCTTGTGTTTACATCAAGTCAGGACCTAAGAGTGGAGCGATTATATGTATATATACAAATCCAAGTAGTTCAGCGAGTCAGTTAATTAATAAGCTAGACATAGAAATAGATCTTTTTTCACAGGAAATGTAAAATTATATTAATAATGGAAGATTTATAATATAAACTTTTTAACAGAAAATTCAAAGTAACAAATTTAAATAGAGTTACTTTATTCTTATACCAAGAAAGCAGTGGTAGACACTGCTACTTGTGTTTCAAATATGGTCAAACTGCAATAGACCAACTAAATAAGGTCAAACATCACAGAACATAAGATTGAAATTATTGACAGTGCCTTATGTGATTATAATGGACAAAAACTCACAATAATAAAGCACTTTAGTAAAGTAAATAAAATGGGATCAAAATATTTATAAATATAAAACATGTATGAGTGATGAAAATTTACATTAACTCCTTACTAGCTAAAGAAGATGGAAAATGTTTTTTTCTCAAAAAGAGGTAAATGTAGCTACTGTTTGTCTCGTATATATGTACATTTAACCATTATGTCAGCATTGCTTTGCTACTAAAACAGATTATTTTGAATAAAATGCATAGTGTCAACTGGATAACAAAGGGTATTTGTACATCTAATGAAAGACTGCAGTTTTAAGTGAACTAGTAAAAGAAACAAAAGAACGATCATTCACACAATATTTTTTAAAATATAACCAAATATATAACAAAGTTATTAGACATGCAAAACAGCTTTACAATGACAACCAAATAGCAAATTCAATAAACATCAAAAATTGCCAAGAAACATAGATGCAAAGAAATGTGTATCCAAATTACAACCTAAAAGATAAAGCAGTTTTAGACCCTACTGAAATAGCACAAATTTTCAATAATTACTTTGCAGAAGTATCAAAAATTGTATCCCACTATTTTCTTTTTACCTGTACATAAAAGAAGATGAATTAATATGTATAGCAAAAAGCATGCAAAATAAAAAATCTTATAGATCATATGGTTGCTCCAAGTTCTTGATAAAAGCATGTGCTAATTACTCAATAAAACCATTTTGTTATGTGATGTATCTATGAGGGAAGGTTGTTTTTCCGAAAGTCTTAAGATAGCAAAAGTAAACATTATTTAAAAAGGGACTAAAAACTGAAACAAAAAACTACGTCAATTTGTCTTATCTGCATTTTCAAAAGTATTAGAAAAAATTATATACATTAGAATTATATTTGGAAATTAAATCCTATTTCTCTATGTCAACATAGTTTGTTTTCAAAAGGGCAAATCCACTACTACAGCATTAGTTAAATTTTGGACGATATCTATGAAAACTTAAGACGACTCAGAACTTGGTGTAGAAATTTTTCTTGATCTACCAAAAGGCATTCAACCTTGTCGATCATGAGATTCTACTTAGAAAATTAAATTATTATGGAATAAGACATGTATCTCAAAACTGATTCAGTTCCTACCTAAAAAATAGAAAACAAGTAGTCCAAATAGATTACTACAACAATTGCACAAATGAGGTGAAATCATTATCAGATGAGCATACAGTTCATTACAGAGTCCCATAAGGTTCAGTTGTAGGCCCATTGTTTCCTGTACTGAGCGTTCCTTGACCGGCCAGACCACTCTGCGGCGGCAAGGGAGCGGGCAAGGACCTGTGCAGTAACCGCCAGAGTTATGCGTAAAGGACCAGTCAAGTCACGGGTATGGAACACTAATTACTGTACTTACTTGCATTAGACTTACCTGCATCACATCGGATGTTGAAATTGATGACCTTCACACGAACACATTCCCTATGTCTCCAAAAACTATTCTGATTTACTTGCAAAAGTTCATGTTTACTGATTGTATTTCTCTACGGATATTGTCCTTCAGTTCTTGTAACTTGTGCAGGTTTAACACGTACACTTTATTCTTAAAGTTTCCTATAGATAAAAATTGCATGGAGATAGATCAGAGGAAAGAGGGGGCCAGAACCCTCGACTAATTATTTTCACCATACGCACTTCACAATTCATGCATAGAATTACCATCAGTGTGTGCTATAGCTGAATTCGGCTGAAACCAGCCACACAATGTTTCATTCCTTGCTAGTTGCGGAAAAAATATTTAAAATAGAATTTACATAAATGTGTGAATCAACTGTTGTGTCGTAAATATGAGACTGATAATTCTACGCACGGTGAGGAACTTCATGAATAATATGGTGATTTTCGGTAGCCCAGTATCAATTGTTCTGAGTAGAAACTGACCTTGAATTGAAGATAAAACCATGCTTCATCAGTGAAGAATGTTAAAGGTGGGTCCATGTCGCCATTATGAACAGACCGCTAAAACCAATTGCAATAATTAACACTACTTACAGGATCTTGTGTTTGTAAAGCATGAACCTTTAAGTTTCAAAAGTTTCATTGCCGCGAAAGCTGACATCTTGGAAATGTCAACCCCTTGTGCTAAATGTCTGATTTTTATTCATGGGGAATGTTAAAGAACTAGGTGTATGCATTAAATCTGTACAGGTTAAAAGAATTGAAGGACAAAATTGTGAGAGAATCAAAGACAATCAGTCAATATGAACTTTTGCGAGAAAACCACAATTGTTTTTGGAGATATAGGGACTGTGTTTGTGCTGCAGGTCATTGATTTCAACATCTGTTGTTATTTAGGTAAGCAAAATGCAAGTTAGTACAGTAGTTAGTGTTCTGTACCCGTGACTTGCCAGCCCTTTACTCGTTAACTCTGGCAGAGAGTGCGCAGGTCCTCACCTGGTCTGTTGCCGCTGCAGAGTGGTCTGGCCAGTCAAGGAATGCACGGTACATACAAATGATCTTGGATAGAAATAAAAATACAAGTATAATTATTATATTATGAAAAACTGAAGCTATTATATTTGTAGAAGTATAACATTTTCATTATTTGCGGAAGATACAAGCACATTAATCTCAGAAAAGAATGAAGACATATACAGGTGAGTCTGAATAACACTGAATAATTTTAAGGTGTGATTCAGGAGTTATATATGAGTATCTTCTTATAGTGAATGTTGTCCGTAAACGTCTTGTTATAGAGCTATAAGACATTAAAGTTTTCCAATCATCATGTCGGATTAGATGAAATTTTGTCACATTGATCCTTATTCTCTCTTTGGTATTGCAATATCGCTTATGTTTTGTCTTCTTTGCATTTTGAAATACCGCTTGTATTCTGTTTTTAGCATGGTTTATATTAACATTAACCTAAAATCTGCCTTTTGTTACTTAAATATTAAGGGATTTCATTGCCTATTATACAAGAACTTTGTGATTCTGGTTATCAATCTCGGATATCAGCCTATACTGAAGTGTTCCATTTACTGCAAGGACTTTCAGTTTTACAGCATATTATAAAAATGTTCCACTTTATTTAAGCAGAACTAGCAGAGATGCACTACGCTTATGGTGCTGCCTGGGGAAATGCAAAAATGACACATCTGTATGCTGAGTTTTACCTAAGGAAATATTTACCTTTTCACAGCACTTTTACTGCCCTACATCAACGACTAAAAAAAACAGGAACCTTCCAAAAACAAGAGCACCACTTCACACTCCAAAGAAATGTAAGAGCAGTGGCTCTAGAAGAGGTTCTTGACCAGGTCCATAATGCTCCGCCAACAAGCACAAGAGCAATAGCACATTCTGTGCATACAAGCCAGTAGTGGGTTACTAGAATTCTGCGAGAACAGCAATTACTTTGTATCATCTCATCCGAGTTCAAGCACTGGAGCAGATGATTTTCCATCTCCACTACAGTTTACCCAGTGGTTTCTTCATAAACATGTTGATTAACCAAAATTTCCTACAACCATATTGTGGATGGACAAGAAGGATTATACATGAAAGGACATGTTCAACACATGTCACATTTGGGCACAGGAAAACCCTGGAGTTAGAGTTACAAATTATAAACTCTGGTTTGCAGTGAATACTTAGGCTACTATTGTGAATGACACACTCATAGGGCCCTATTTACTACCTCCACATTTGAAGGGCTACATTTATCTACAATTTTTACAACATACTCCACCAGTATTTCTGGGCGATGTTCCTTTAGGAATATGTCAGTTAATGTTGCTCCAAGCCGATGAAGCACCTGCACATTATTCTGGATATGTAAGGGATTTTCTTAGTGTAAACATATTCTAATCACTAGATCAGTAGAGAAGCATCAATAACATGGCCAACACCTTCACTAGATATTGAAGAGAACAATAGCAGTAATAGTAACCGCTTTTTAGAGAGCACCATATTTTTATGTTTTGGCAGTCACATCACTCTCTCACAACCCCCAGAATGTCTGGAGGACCACACCTGTTGTTGGTTTATGGGTCTCACCGACCTGACCGGGAGAATTATCAAAGTAAATTCACCGGCCATATCCTCTGATTACCAATCAGAGGACGTATTACATGCCATGACAGGTCAGCATGTTAGGGGTTAATTTTACAGAGAAATTAGAGAAATGGAGAGTTTGGAAAAATAAAGACTCCCTAGCCCTCGGGAACCCTAATAGCATCGATGTCGGAAGAGAACAAGAGATGACCAAGGTAAGGTCAGATAGAAAAGTTACAGTGAGGAGCAAAACACCAGTAAGTGGAAGTAATGTTCTGCTCAGCTTGGGTACCTTGTGGTTGCCATTCACATATCCGCTAGACAGAGACCCTCAAGACCACCTTCAAATATGCCCGGCCACTTCTAATGCCCCATCCATTAGTGAAAAATATTGGACAGCAAGAGGATTAATGACTTCATTGTCAGAAATCCAGCATTAGCTAACAACAACAGCACCTTCACTATGGTGCGGTTTTTATAATTAAGCTTCGTTGGGTCTTTGAGCCTTTGAACTCTTTGTGATCTCGGGTCGTGGTAACGGATGGAATGAAAAATCACACGATGTTTCTTCACCACAATGTATTATTTTATTATCACTTTTTCTATATTTTACATTAAAATAAATCCTCCTAGCACTGTTTTAAATGATTTAAAACCTTTCCACTTTTTCACTTAGTGGAACTAATGCTTGATGAAAGTCTGGTAAACGTTCTACAATGTTCACACGTTACATCAACACGTCTTTACACCTTGAATATACACACGCTAGTGGGAAGAGTCTGACGTCACCTCACGTGATACTGCCTTTTTCGTATACATCCGCGTATGCGTCCATCAAATAGTTCCTTCTTGTAAGGGAAGCGATCCCTAACCATCCTCCCTTCGCTTTTATTATGGAACACAAATAATTCTAATATTTATACATATATATTAAAATTAAATATGGAAATATTTATGATGTCTTTAAACAAATTTAGTTGTTCGTAACAATTGAGACAGAATATTGGGCCCTGATAGAAAATCGTTCATATAAATGTTTTTTTAAGAGTGTATAAATTTCTAGTTCTTGTTTGGGTGTATCAGAGACTTATTTTTAATATTCAAGATAGCCAATGTTTTCTTGTCACTTTGTGTTCAACCAATAAAAACTATTGCGCGGATGAATACAAAAGAATGGCGGTGTTGCGTCAGACAGACACCAAGGACTATTTTCATTAGCGTCTGTGTGCTCAAGATGAAAGGATGTGTTTTTTTTGGTAGCGTGTGAACATGTAACTTTCACCCAAACTTTTATCCAGTGTAGATTCTACCTAATTGTGAAAGTTGTTGATTAATTAATATGGTGCTGAGAGTGTAAAATAACGAATAAATATGTTGTGATAAAGGAACATTGACTTATGCATTCCATTCTGTTACCGCAACCCTGTAGATAAGAGTCGCGTCTGCTATCACACTATTTCATCTTTCACTAAGAACATTATCTCCGGTATGCTATGTAAAGAATCATTATAAAAACCGCACCACAATGAACATTATTAACACGTTTTCGTCATTTAACCATCTCATACCAACATCAAAAAACAAATTACACTCTTAACAAATATTGACATAAACGATTTTCTTTTGGGGTCTTCTAATATTCTGTCTCAACTAGATCCAACACCTTTGGATTTCTTTGTTTTGGGGACATGTTCAGACTCTTGTGTAAGAGTATAGTTAATAGTGAAGAGGAGTTAATGGTCATCATCTTTGTAGCACTCGATGCTATTAGTGATATGAGTATGCCAGGTATTTTTGAAAGGGCTTGGCAATCATTACTATGATGCTATCCACTATGCTCCAAAGTCCAGCATTGGTATTTTGAACACTGTTTTAAACACTTATGCACTTGTTCTTGTTTTGCTCCTATTTTAACTACGTCTGGTGCCTTTTAACCGTTTGAGCGATAGCTATTTAAACGCTGCACACAATTCAAGGCATTTAAATTGTTAAATGTTTCGTACATGCTTCGCATATGCTTCGTACATAAACATTCGTATCATTGGTATTTATTAAGTAATTTTAATGAAACAAAAACTGGCTTGAAGCTCATTAAAGGCACTATACACCTATCATAGAAACAAAGAAAGACTGTATTAACAAAACGTTTAAATATCACTAATTTTTTCTCTATAGCAAAAGTCATTCTGTACACCGAACACACCTAATTTGTGAGTCAGGCTTGTGTTATGTGCATACAAATGTAGATGCGTATAGCTAGCTAAGCACAATGTTCTGGGCTTCAAGGTTTTATCATTGTTTATTGCTAAGATGCAATAATTGATGCTTGTGTGTGTGTGGTAAACACACATGCTGGAAAGAAATCAAACCACTCTGTCAGTGCTTTTATGAGTATTTACACCTTAGAATAAATACATAGCTGAGATTCATGGTACAGCCGTATAGCTACGGGGTTCATAGTATTTTGTTTTAGCTATCAGAAAAGCACATTTCAAAATGTTATATCTCAGTTCTAACCATGGCTTCCACTAGCAACATTAGCTCGTTTAGGCAGTGTACAAGCTTCTGAAATTACTTCAGATAATGTGGAGGACGTTTTGCTATATGACACTGACTTTGGTATTGATGGCAAATCTTCAGATTTTGAGGGGGCGTGGAGGAGATAGGTAGCAATGAGGAAGAAAGTGACTCTTCCTTCAGGTGTTCATGAAGAAGCAACATTGTGGGGTAGTCAAAATGACTCCGAAACAACTAGGCATATCTTCACGAGCACAGCCTCTGGTGTACAACCATAAGCTCAGTTGACTTCTGACAGCCAAACAACCAATTGACATTTTCACAAAATTTTTTACTGCTGACTTAGTGTCTCTCATTGTTACAGAAACAAATGCATATGCAAGTAAGGTGATGGAAGACCTGACTTCTAAAGGCAATTTAGGACCTAAGAGTAGAATTCAGAAGTGAACAGAAGTAACACTGAATGAGGTTTACAGGCTAATTGATCTAATTACGCTTATGAGTGTTATTTGTAAACCAACTTTAGACATGTACTGGTCTACAGATGACATGCTAGCTATTCCATTTTTTGGGAAATGGATGTCAAATAACAGGTTTACTTCCATTTTGCGGTTCCTTCATTTCACCAGCACAGAAAATGTAAATGATAAACTACACAAAATTAGGTCGGTTTTGGAATATATTATTTCAAAATTCAAAGAACATTATGTGCCTGGTGATAAGGTCACTGTTGACGAAAGTTTAATGCTTAGGAAGGGCTGCTTAGGTTGGAAGTAGGGCCAGATTTGGATTAAAGAGTTTTGATCTTTGTGAAAGTAAAATGGGATATCTTTACAATAGCTGCATTTACACTGGTCAAGGAACTGATAATACCGGAGACAAAGATTTGGGGTTATCTGGCTCCATAGTAATGCACCTGATGGAACCTATACTTGATCAGAGTAGGACTGTATATTTAGATAATTGGTACAGCTCCCCTAAATTATATGTGGCCTTATACAGAAGGAAAACAAATGCAATTGGAACAGTACGTTCAAATTGTATTGGTTTGCCGAAGAATGTGAATACAAAGAATCTAAAGAGAGGAGAAATGCAGATGCATCAGCTCCCACTCTTGATCTACATTACTTGGCAAGATAGGAGGGTGGTTACAGTATTGTCCAATTGCAGCCCTGAGATTTTTATGATTGACACTGGAAAAATAGATGCCCACACCAAAATGTCAATTTTCAAGCCTGATGTTACCCAGGAATACAATATGCATATGGGTGGTGTGGATCTAGTAGATCAGGTATTGCAATCATATCCATCTTTACGAAAAACAGTACTGCCTGCGGTGCCGTAGTAGTAAAAGCGGGCGTTAAACACTACAACACCCCCACACGAAAAACAGTTAAATGGTATAAAAAGATATTTTTGCACCAGCTGGAAATCACCATATACAATTGTTTAGTCATTTGGAGAACTCTAAACCCATGCAAGATGACCTACCTGGACCTCCGCATATCAATAGCTCATAGCCTAACTGAGCGCTATAACATTCGGAGGCCTCTTCACACAGGGGGTAAGAAATCTACAACCCCTGCACCCCTCAGACTTAAAGGAAAACTCTTTCCTAAAAGGATACCACCAACAGCAAAAAGGTTGCATCCATTTCAAAGGTGTCTGGTATGCCGCAAAAAAGGAGTTAATAAAGAGACTAACATGATATGCCGTGCATGTGGACATTTGCCCTTATGTGTCTCTCCATGTTTTGAGATGTACCACTCAAAAAGGAACCTTTCAAGATAGGACTTTATTTATTCTACAATTTATTTAAATTTATTATAAAAGATAAAAATTTAAATAATTAGGGTTAAATAAGCATTAAATGCATGCACAGGACGTCATACGACATCCATATCAGCTCTCCTGCATTTTAAAATTGACGTCATATGATGTCCATATCTGCGAAGAGGTTAATGGTGAGAAATTTTTATCCATAATGGTGTATTTGCATATGCTATTGATGATATGCAGTGTAGATTGATTAAAATGTTTTGATCTACTTCAGAGCATGAGGATTTAGTGCCATATAATTAAATCAGGATTTAAAAGAGAATTTATAATTTTTGAACTTAAAGATATGCTACTACTCTTATTTAAAAAATTTCCTAATGCCTTGTAGTAAAAATGCGTAGCAACCTGTTCGGCAGAATTTCATCCAACTCGTACAGTGTTTCAAAAACTTTCAATGCCCTCTCGCTTGATAAGGCATTTACGGACATATATTCTTGGTAAAAGATTACTCAGATATAACTCCTGAATCATGCCTTAAAATTATTCTGTGTTATTCTGACTCACCCTGTATATTTAATATATATCCAGTTACATTACACAGTTACTTTGCATAAAAAAATAGTCTATGCCTAAATAAATAGAGTATTTAGCTGTAGGATTCCACCACAAAAATAATAAAAAATTAAAGTAAAATACTTAGTCAAAATTTCTAGGAATATGTGTAGATGAAAATTTGAATTGGAAACCACATTAATGAATTAATTAAAAGACTGGGTCAAATATGCTTCCAAATTAACATACTGAAACTCTCGAATAAAAAAACACTTAGCTAGTGTATTTCTCAAAATTTTGCTCACTAATTGTATAAGGACTATTGTGAGGAAATAGTGAAGCAACTAAAATATTAAAATTACAAGAAAACCTGATTGGACTTATGCTCAGTTTACCTTTTGTTGTTAGCTGCAAACCATACTTTAAAGAATTAAACATTTTCCTATTACCCTTTAAGTATTTATATGAAACAATTGCACAAATGCAAACACACATCAAAGATTTTACCATAAATTCTCAGATCCATTATAATACAACAGAAATAGCAAAATTACATATAACCACATACAATAAAAGATTGTTTGAAAATAGCTTTAGGGATTAAATTTTATAACAAATTACCTGCTGAAATAAAAACTATTTAAAAGCTATTCAGCGTTTCTTTAAAAATTCTTAATTGGTAAATGCTATTATTTCACTGAGTCTTTGCATTAATAAATTAAATAATTGTATTTTAACTATATGAAAGCTAGTATAATTTAAAATAATTATATGTTTTGACTTTTTACAATATTATATATATTGACTTCTTATAATACAGAATAAATCCACAACATGTAGATGTTCTTAAGGATAAATAAATTGAACCAAATTGAAGTAACATGTTGCTAAAAGTGACAATTTTTCACCCCTATCTGCCAACATTATGATCTTAGAATGGTGGTGTGAATCTGAAGGGTTATCAATATTATTTAAAATTGATTTCTAGATATTTTAGAAGGCTCCTGGATCCAAAGAAATGTATTCTGGACTATGTTAACTTTTTCCATCTATACTTGACTTCTAGATATTTTAGTCAGCTCCTGGATCCATAAGAAATGTATTCTGGACTATATTAACTTTTTCCATCTATACTATTTATTCTGCTGACACCATCTCATTTGGAAACTGTCAATTTTTTTACTTCCACTGAAAAAGGAAAACAAAACCATGTCAAAAGCAAATAAGACAGCATTTCTGAAGATGTTACCCTTGTTCTGAGATAGTCTGCCAAATTTCGACGTGTGAAATTTGCCGCTGCTTTTGGCGACAGTTCATAGCCATTTCTCATTTTATAAAGCTGAATGTTTTTTGCAATGTACTCAGCAAACTGAGTGGTGTCACCAGATTCACCAGAAACAGCCATCACCAATTTATTGGATATCTTCTGCAGTTTGTCTTCATCTGGAAATAAAATAAATGTCTACCATTAGGGATAAATTTGGATATATTTGTCAGCATATGTCTAAGATAATATCATATACACTTCCTTTTTTCTTTTTTAAATGTTCTATAATTTAATATCTAATCCTATGAAAAGGTACTGAAACAAGATTGCAGTCTATCACAAACTTTATTTAATATTTATGTAAAACATACATTAATGAAATGGAAACAAAGCTGCAAAGGTGTGGCCATTCCAATAGGCAACAAATTTTTCCTGATACCACAATTTGCAGATACCATCTGGTTTTAGCACAAGACAAATTTGATATAGAATTCATGATAAACGGGTTGAAAAACACATATGAATCATAGGGTCTTAAAGTAAATTTACAAAAAACAGACTTGTTTGGAATAAATAGTAAAGAAAGAGAGATTTAATATAACTAGGAGTTATTTCCGGGCTGTTATGCCATGGTCTGCTGGAGTTTAAGTACCCAGATGTTTTGTCCACAGATGCAGCGGACATCTTCAGTGGTGTGGTCATAGTCTCCTTGGAGAAGTTAACGTCTGAGGTGTGGACTGTCTAAACTGCTGTATTTATCCCTTGAGTGGGCTCCATTGATTGGTCTGGATGGTGGACAGCAGGAGGGAAGGGGCAGGCTTCAGCCAAGGTGTTGTTTCCTCCTGATTGGTTCACTTGAATTTCTCCTGTTTTGTGCCATTTTTTGCCTTCAATGACAGGACACCAGTTGCTGTTAAGTTTCAAAGCTGCTTCTTCTTATTGAAATTGTGGGGATGTTTATAATGCCCGGCTACAACGCAAAGCTATTATTTCAAAATTCAAAGAACATTACGTGCCTGGTGATAAGGTCACTGTTCACGAAGTTTAATGCTTTGGAAGGGCCACTTAGGTTGGAAGCAGGGCCAGATTTGGCATAAAGAGTTTTGATCTTTGTGAAAGTAAAACGGGATAGCTTTACAATAGCTGCATTTACACTGGTCAAGGAACTGATAATACTGGAGACAAAGATTTGGGGTTATCTGGCTCCATAGTAATGCACCTGATGGAACCTACACTTGATCAGAGTAGGACTGTATATTTAGATAATTGGTACAGCTCCCCTAAATTATATGTGGCTTTATACAGAAGGAAAACAAATGCAATTGGAACAGTACGTTCAAATTGTATTGGTTTGCCGAAGAATGTGAATACAAAGAATCTAAAGAGAGCAGAAATGCAGGTGCATCAGCTCCCACCCTTGACCTACATTACTTGGCAAGATAGGAGGGTGGTTACAGTATTGTCCAATTGCAGCCCTAAGATTTTTATGATTGACACTGAAAAAATAGATGCCCACACCAAAATGTCAATTTTCAAGCCTGATGTTACCCAGGAATACAATATGCATAAGGGTGGTGTGGATCTAGTAGATCAGGCATTGCAATCATATCCGTCTTTACGAGAAACAGTTAAATGGTATAAAAAGGTATTTTTGCACCAGCTGGAAATCACCATATACAATTGTTTAGTCATTTGGAGAACTCTAAACCCATGCATATACACTTCCTTTTTTCTTTTTTAAATATTCTATAATTTAATATCTAATCCTATAAAAACCACAAAGGTACTGAAACAAGATTGCAGTCTATCACAAATTTTATTTAATATTTATGTAGAACATATATTAATGAAGTGGAAACAAAGCTGCAAAGGTGTGGGCATTCCAATAGGCAACAAATTTTTCCTGACACTACAATTTGCCAATGACCAACTGGTTTTAGCACAAGACAAATTTGATATAGAATTCATTATAAACGGGTTGAAAAACACATATGAATCATAGGATCTTAAAGTAAATTTACAAAAAACAGACTTGTTTGGAATAAATAGTAAAGAAAGAGAGAGTTTAATATAACTAGGAGTTATTTCTGGGCTGTTATGCCATGGTCTGCTGGAGTTTAAGTACCCAGATGTTTTGTCCACAGCTGCAGCGGACATCTTCAGTGGTGTGGTCATAGTCTCCTCGGAGAAGTTAACGTGGCGTCTGAGGTGTGGACTGTCTAAACTGCTGTATTTATCCCTTGAGTGGCCTCCATTGATTGGTCCTGATGGTGGACAGCAGGAGGGAGGGGGCAGGCTCCACCCAAGGTGTTGTTTCCTCCTGATTGGTTCACTTGAATTTCTCCTGTTTTGTGCTATTTTTTGCCTTGAATGACAGGACACCAGTTGCTGTTAAGTTTCAAAGCTTCTTCTTATTATTGAAATTGTGGGGATGTTTATAATGCCCGGTTACAATGCAAAGCTATTGAAATTTATAAACATCCCCACAGTTTCAATAAGAAAGAAGAAGCTTTGAGCCTTAACAGCAACTGGTATCCTGTTACTGAAGGCAAAAAAAGGCACAAAACAGGAGAAATTCAAGTCAACCAATCAGGAGGAAACAACACCTTGGGTGAAGCCTGTCCCCTCCCTCCTGCTGTCCGCCATCCGGGCCAATCAGCAGAGGCCACTTGAGGGATAAATACAGCAGCTCAGACAGTCCACACCTCAGACGCCACGTTAACTTCTCCGAGGAGACTACAACTGCACCACTGAAGATGTCTGCCACAGCTGTGGACGAAACGTCTGGGTACTTAAACTCCAGCAGACCACAGCATAACAGCCCGGAAATAACTCCTAGTAATATTGACTCTGGCCGTGAAAGTCTACGCTCTCTCAGAGAATTTAATGTTGGAAGAAGGAATGCAAATAAAGCAAGTGAAAGAAACAAAGGTAAACATTTGGGAATAGTAGATAACCTTGAAGGTATAGGCAAAGAGAGCAAAGCATAGAATTGAAACTGAGTCAGAAATTGATATCATGGTTAAATGCTATATGGTGGGATAAGTATATTTGGAAAGACACCAAAAAATTTATTGGTAAAACATTGGTGGAATTTGTTGCAATATAATAGGGAAGTGAGGTATATTATCCATGATTACTACTGGAATAGATTAATAGCTCTAGAAATGGATTATTTATGCAGAAGTGCCAAAAAGTCAAAATTACAACATCACAAAATTAAGGAAATGAGAAACATAATGGAGGCTGAAGAAGGCATAATTGAAAGAGTTGAGAAAAAGGAATTAAAATGGTTAGGATACATTAAGACTGGAAGATAACTGACGACCAAAACAACTATATAATGACAACCAACCAGAAAGAGGAAAAGAGGGCGACCAAAGTTAACATGGAAAAGAAGCATGACGACAGTAATGGAAGCAAGAGGTTTAAGCATTGAAGATGCCCAAGATTGTAGGATTTGGAAGTTTGGCATGGGAAGATGGCAGCAGTTATAGAAAGACCTGAAGATAGAAGATGTTCTATAATCATTTGTTTTAAAAATGTCCTAATAAATCGTCAAGTTAAGTTCTGTCTTAATCATCTGCATAATAATGGTGCAAACCAGATAGGACTGTGGCACACCCAGGAAGGCAGAAATTTCTTGATTGAGAATAATCAGCAAGATATTTCTATAGAATAGCTTCTTATGCCATACACACAATTTTTAAAGACACTCCAAGACAGGAGAGGCTTTGTCATCTTGAGGCTAAGGATCTTTGTAAAGACAGTAGCAAATTGGGTTTGAATATCTTGGGAAGTACAGACAGCTTTCTTGATTCCTATTTTATAAGGTGTTAGAAAGTGGGATGGTGTGGTGAATAATTTATGTGCCTATATTTCTTAATCTTAGATTATTAATATTATCATTATTTGCTAAGTCTCCTCTTCTTCTCATCCTTAGGTCTTCTAGTTTGCCTATGCTATTCATGAGACTGCTTAAAGTAGGTTATGGTAAAAACGAGTGATTATAGGAAATGGGATCGAGTAATAATAAGTCAAATTTAGGGAAAACAATTGATTGAATTTTATTTCTTTGAAGCAGTTAAAATTTGAATACTCTACGTACAGTTTAAAGTAAAACAAATTTAGTTACTATGGGCAAATGATTAATCCTGTGCCCCACTTCACCATTACCAAGATGTAGATAAGAGAATTAAAAAATACGAGTCAACCTAAACAAATACTGAGACAAAATTTAGTCTAACACAGAAATGTTGAAATAGATCTTTCAGGTTAAATTTTGCCTAATGCCAAAATTTATCTTTTTTTTACCAATATATATAATTAATGTATATGTGTCAGTAAAGTAGTCAGTCTTGTCCGATGTATTGTCAGCAGCACTGAAGTTACATTACTGCAAATATATACAGGATGTCCCCCAAAAACGAAGCACTGAAAATACTTGGTATGTTGTGTGGGATGGTAAACTGATGGGAGTTTGATTCAGAAAATATTGGAAGCATTTGCTAACATTGCATTCACAATAAATGATTTCGTATCACCATGGTCGGTCTGGGTGGCTCAGTTGGTTAGACGCTGGCCTGCTGATCCCAAGGTTGCAGGTTCAAACCCAGCCCAGACCGATGGCTTTTAAGTGTGCTTAAACAAAAAACGACAGCTCCATGTCAGTAGATTTACTGGCATGTAAAATAACTCCTGCGGGACGAAATTCCGGGACACCGGCGACGCTGATGCTGGCAATCGACAGCGTTGTTAAAAAAAACATACCACCGTGTTCATTTTGGAACTGTACAATAGGTAGAAAATGCCATTCAATTTGGTTGTATGCGCAGTAGTCAAGCAGTAAAACGCATGTGTCTCATAACTGGAGCAACCTGGGTTTGAATTCTTAGTATGTTTTTTTTATTATTTAAATTTTAATATATCAAATTTATGACAATGTCATATGTTTTCCATGAATTCAGTATCTATTAATTTTAAGACATTCACACATAGAAACACAAACATTCTCTATTTTCTTTATTTCATAATAGAAATTCTAAAGTAATATATAATCCATATATTTATTTTATTGATTTGATACTGGATGTGCAAACTTTGTCTCATTTTTCAGTTATGAATGGCACTGGTGTGACCATACATGTGCACCTCATAGCTTTGGAGCTCTGTATATGTTAGCAATCATACTGATGGTTAAACACACTTTTAAAGACAAAACTGCAATCCCTATATCTATGGTTAGGAGGTAAGTGGGGCAGGGACTGTTTGTTGTCAACCTGGTTTGAGTTTGAAACGTTTGTCCATTCCTCAGCAGGACAATGCACTTCTAAAAGAGGCAGACAGCAATCCATTCCAGCATGTGTCTCTACAATAAGAAGCAATTCTAATTTACCTGGCTCTTATGACACAGCCTTGCATTGTTTGACTACAGCAGGGTTCTTTGCTCAACAGCAACTAAGAAGCAGTGTCTTACAATCAGAGATTTTGCCACCTCGCATTTGCAGAAGAGAAGGTCAGCCATAACTGGAATAGGGTTATATTCACAGGCGAACTGACATTTTCATCTAAAAATGGGTAGAAAGTAATTGTCTACCACCTTAGAGGAAAATACTACTTTCTCACAAAACCCTTCTATGTTCCAGGATATAGTGTCCAATGCCCATAACTAGATTGAACCTGCTCTAATCTAAATTTCTACAATTTGATCCTGCTCCTGTTATCTTCACTCTATCCAAATGCTTGTCTCCCTCCTTCTCCTGCACCATCTTCTACTTGCATGACACTGTCTCCAGGTGACAAGACTAAGCAGAGTCCAGTATTCCACCATACGCCAATTCCAACAGCTGCCCCCAAGGCCATTTATGTGCATTTACTCTGCCTTCACAGCACTGTCCACATGGGCAGAGGTTTGTATGTTCTGATGATGAAGGATATACCAGATAGGGTTACTCATATTGGCAAGGCAAAGCTTTTTTTTTTTTTTTTAACGTCCTCCAACGTAATGTCATATCGGATGGTGAGTGAGTGAAATGGGTGAAATGATGCTCAAATGAGCCCAAGGTCAATAGGACTTTAAGTTACCTGACATTAGTCTTCTCAGGATAAGGGAATACCTCAGAAAAAAACCTTATTTGGATAATTTACCCTAAGCGAGATTCGAACTCGCAACCTCTTGAACATGAGGCAGACACGCTAACCATCACGCTACAGAGGTGGGCCAGGCCAAAGCTGATGATGCAGACAAAGAGTGTCCCACAACAACTCCACTTTGCCATAGTCCCTATCCTAAGCCTAAGCCCAACCCAAAGGTGTGAAGCGACCTGTGTTGAGGGGGTGAATGGCACAGGGCTAATTGTGTTACACGAGGCCTCTGGATACCAGGAAATTTCCAGAGTATAACCCTTACCCAGTGAAGCACAGGGCTCTGCCTGAACAAAAAAAATTGAGGAGCATTTTTGCAAAAGTCGATAGACTCGGAAATCAAAATTTTACAGGAATCACACTTTTTATTTGAAACACATAAATACATATTTTATAACAATTTCATACAAATCATTCTTTGTTCATAGATAATTAACGTGTGTTTTAAAAAATGTGCAATTTTTATTGTACTGTAATGTTCTTTCACACAAGAGCCGTGTGTAGGACATGATTGGAAAGGGAGTGAGACTGAAAGATTGAATGCCATGACCGGGATTTGAACCACGGATCTACCGGTTGCCATCTGGCTGCTCTAACCGCTAACATGGCATTCAATTTTTCAGTCTCACTCTACCTTTTCTTTTTATTGTACTATTGGTCTGGTTTACTCACAGCTCAAAACTCAACAGATGCAGTCTTTCCTGAAATGAGTCTCATTACAACACAAAACTGAACACAATTAGTAGTCTTATCACAAAAATGAAATGCTCACAAGAATCTACAGATGATTTTCTTACACTTAATTACACTGCACAACAATGAAATTTGCACCTGACTAAAAATAGGTTATTCTAATAGATTTTTAAACACAAATTTCAGAACTGAAACTGTTTTGTGATATCTCATAACATTATTATGCTATACGATGCTATTAGGGTTCCTGAGGGCTAGGGAGTCATTTTTCCAACCTCTCCTTTTCTCTAAAATATGAACCCCTAACATGCTGACCTGCCATGGCATGTAATACGTCCTCTGATTGGTAATCAGAGGATATGGTCGGTGAATTTATTTTGATAACTCTCCTGGTCAGGTCGGTGAGACCCGTAAACCGACGACAGGTGTGGTCCTCCAGACATTCTGGGGGTTGTGAGAGAGCAATGCGACCGCCAAAACATAAAAATATGGTGCTCTCTAAAAAGTGGTTACATTTACTGCTAAGTCTCTTCAATATTTATGAAATATGACTCGAGGGATAAAATGTTCCGGAGTTAAAATAGTCCCCCATTCGGATCTCCGGGCGGGGACTACTTCTCAAGAACCAAAACATTATATTAATAGAAGATCTAACATCAGAAATCTACAATGGAATGCCGGTGGTCTCACACAAACAAAAAGAGTGGAACTGAATAAAATTGTATTTGACTATAACATAGATATATTTTTCATACAAAGAGTAAATCTAACAAATGACCAACTTAAATACTTCAATTTTTCTGGTTTTCTACTACACCTACTACCCAAAAATAGACAGATAAGTAGTGGAATATTAATTGGAGTCAAAAAGGATATTAAATGCTCCTTTGAAATTGTTAAAGACATGGATAACACAGATAAAGGTGAATTAATAAAGCTAAATTTTTGGGATAACAAAACATATCTACATTTATACAGTATTTACAATCCTCCCAGGAATGAACCAGATCTCTCACTTATTGACCAATTAAATAAAACACTCGTAATTGGGGATTTCAATGCCCATTCCAAAAGATAGGGTTATGGAAAAGTGGATTCTACAGGGAAGATAGTGAAAGAATTCTTGAATACCACCACTTTTGAACTGATTTATAATCCCACAACCTTCATACATTACTTTGGAGCAGGCAGTAACCCAGACCTCTTGTTAGCTACAACAGATATTGTTTCAAAAATTAAAAAAACAAGTTACAGAAGATCCAAGTTCTGGTCAGAGAGCAGTAATTGCTGAAATAAAACTAGAGAATACAAATAACAGTCAAAATCACACAAATCTGTATTGGAACTTCAAAAAAGCAGACTGGAACACATATAAAACTGAACTGGAACATAAATTTAAAGAACAAACAAACTCACAGCTGCATGACCAACCAGATAAGAACAAAAATTTCTGTAAAGTCATCCTAGAAACTGCAAAAAACATATTCCTCGTGGAAGAATTAAAAATTTCAAACCCTTTTAAAACCCCCAGTTAGAAGAACTGAAAAAGCAAAGGGATATAGCTAGAAATACAGCTGAACAAACAAAAAACATATCGGATACACAAATATGGCGGAAGAAATGTGCCTCACTAAAAAAAGAAAGTAATACTGCTAAAAAGAATCACTTTAATAATTTCTTTGAAAAAATGGATTATAGGAAGATGGTAACAAAGCCCATAAGTTCATAAAAAATGTCAAGGACAGGAAAGAAAACAACAGCACACCTATCATACACAACAATTAAATATTAGTAAATGATGCAGTCATAGCCGAAACATTTAATAAATATTATGCTAATTCACGTAAAGTAACAAGAAATTATAAAAAGGAACGTAAAGAATTTAAGAAAGATTTGAAACAAGAAAGAAAATGTGATGCAATATCTTTTTTCAAAATGTTAATATGCAAGAACTGAACATTGCAATAAATAATCTAAAAAACAAAAAGTCTCCTGCACCAGATCACATACATCCAGAGTTCATAAAAAACGGAAAAACAGCAAAACAACTACTGAAACTCTACAACCTATCTTGGAAAATAACTATACCTGCTGAATGGCAAAAAGCAATAATTGTCCCACTCTTGAAGAAAGACAAAACAGCATCTGAAATAAAAAATTATAGACCAGTAGCTCTTACTAGTATAATAGCAAAAGTGATGGAAACAATGGTGTCAAACACGTTAAATTGGTTTCTAGAATCACAAAATTTAATATCCCCATGTCAAGCTGTATTCAGAGAGTTCCACTCTACAAATGAACAAGTCTTACTTCTCAGTCAAGAAATCAAAGACTCCTTCAATAGAAAAGAAGACAATTTATCAGTTTTTATTGATTTCCAAAGTGCATATGACTCTATATGCAGAACAAAACTACTAAAGAAAGTAAAAAAAAAAAAAAAAAAAAAAAAAAAGGGAATACAAGGTTCAATGTTTTCATGGCTATGTCATTTCCTAACACAACGCTTTATTGCAACCAGATATGGAAGAAATAGATCTAAATACAAACAAGTACACTGTGGGTTACCACAAGGCGCAGTCTCAGCACTACACTTTTTAATATATTTATTAACGATCTGCCACAACAAATACAAGAATCAGGTGTGAAGTGTGCACTATTTGCTGATGACTTAGTAATGTGGACTTCAAAACCAAAAAGCAAAAGTACAGAACTAGAAAAAACCATGCAACAATCCTTAACCAACCTACAAAGGTGGACCAAAGAAAATTTAATGACTGTTAATACAACAAAATCTAACTACCAAATCTTTTCACTAAGAAAAAGACCACTAAAAATGAAACTAAATTTTGAGGGTCAACAGTTACCAGAAACAAAGTATTTAGGAGTTACATTTGATACCAAACTTACATGGACCAAACAAATAGAAAATAAATACAAAGAGCAGAGAGGCACCTTTCACTGTTAAAACGTCTAACAGGAATGAAGTGGGGATGTTCCAGAGCAACTCTTAACACAACATACAATGTATATATAAAGCCATTATTTACTTACTGCAGCAAAGTTCTTGTAACAGCAAACACAATAAAAATTCAAATATTTCAAAACCAAAGTCTGAGACTAATTACAGGTGCAATCAAAACCACGCCAATAGCAGCTATGGAAATACTAACCAACCAATACCCCATTGAATATGAAATAGAAAAAGCTGCTCTTATTCAACACGAAAAGTTGATCAGACTCCCATTCAATACATGGCACAAGAGAAATTTTACACATACACTAAAGACTCAGGAGAGCTTTCTTTCCAAAATTCAAGACATCAAGAAGAATGTATACCTTCCTAATTCAAAGGAAAACTTCATATCTAAAGTCAATCCGACACAAACATTAGACATCACATATTATTTACACCTGACAGAAGAAGTTAAGAAAAGTGATACTCCAACTAGTGTTCTAAAATTATTGGCATTAGAGGCAATCCATACTAGATTTCCAGAACACGAATGGCTCCATATTTATACTGATGGATCATTGATATCAAACCAAGATGGAGCAGGTGCTGGAGCCACATGTCACCTCTTTTCCTATACAAATCTTTAAGTTATGGAACTACTAACTTTGGAGAAATTGAAGCAATTTGAATGGCCTTACAAAATCTTTTGTACAGAATTTCACATTTTCAGCAAGCAGTTATTCTCTCAGATTCCAGGGCAGCAATTATAGCAATTACTTCCAAGTTGTCACCAAAAAACCAAACAATTATAGAATGTTGAAAATCCTTACCCATCTAACAGCACTTCAAAAACACATAGTCTTCCAATGGATAACAGCTCACTGTGGACTAAGTGGTAATGAGAAAGCTGATTTTCTTGCAAAAAAGGGTACCAGTGGGGTACAAAAACCTATAGTTAATCTACCATTTTATGCAGCTAAAAGATTAGTCAACTCTGAATTCAAAAAAATTATTGCAAAATATCACTATGAAAAATCTGGTGTGTTGCACTCACATGACTTTCTCTACTTTTGTACTAACCATTCTTACAAACTCTTATTCCTATATCTTCTTCGTGTTAGTTAAAATAAACATTTGTACAAATTATCTTATTGCTTATTTCCATGTAGGTGCAAGGGGAATATTGGAATACAGTAGGCTTTGTGCGATAGTCAAATCTTTTAAAGCTTTGAGATTCCGTTCTCTTTGCACACGTAACATATAAAAAAATGAACAACAATGACCCATTTCACGAAAGTTCTAAGTTTTCCGAAACTCACACACATAACAAGGAATATCTCCGAAATGGTTCACCCTACAAGAAAATTTATTGAGACATAAATTGTGTATTTTAGCAAGATCTACATTTTTGTATAGTATGATTTGGTCTATCTCTAACGGTTTACCAGTTATGTAAAAGTCGTCCAGAGTAAATACAACTACAGGGGCTATAGCCAGAAAATTCAAGATATACATTTCATTTGTCATCAAAATATCTCAAACATAAGACATTTTAATAAAAATCGTTAGAGCCATTTTCAAGAAAATCAAAATGTTCGAAAAATTTTCCATGTAAAGGGTAGTTTAGAGTTGGGCTATTTTCTTAAAAATCTTCGTGTCACATCCTTGAAAGACATTAAGCTTAAATACCCACTTTGGTTTTTAAACAGGTTCTTTGTTTGTGAGTTTTCTGATTAAATTCTCCATATGTTTTGCTGTGTTTATGTGCTGAACTATTTAAAATCTTTTCTCTCTCCCTACATTTTTCTCACATGCTCCACAAAACAGTACCCTATTATCTGGAAATATTAAATCACCCAAAGGCTTTTTCTGTAAATTAATTAATCTAGCACTCGAAGTTGGTTTTATTTTCAGCATTTCAATAGCTTTTTAACATTTTATATGCCTAATTTAATTTGGTGGGAACCAGTTCACAACACTGTTACGTTTGAAGACCACGACACAACTACTGGTGGGCAGGCAAGCATTGATATAATTGTGCTGCTCAAAACATTGACCTGCACTTTATCTTTGTTAATATAAACCTCTCAGATAACACACTTATTATTCTTTACGCACATACATATAATGAAAGGATGGAAACAGAGGATTCACTGCATGACAGCATGACTCAGCATTAGGTTTCGCCACCTCACTAGTTGCATCATCATGTGCAATACTACCAATATGAAAAATATAAAGATGGCAAAAATAATAAAAAACCATAAAAATCATTAAAATATGCAATATAGGGGCTATAATATTGAAATCTTCGTTAGTTGCATCATCATGTGCAGTACTACCAATATGAAAAATATTATCCAGATGGAAAAAATAATAAAAATCATTAAAATATGCAATATAGGGGCTATAATATTGAAATATTATGCATTTATCAAAATAAAGAAAATATGCAGTTATATGCACCACAAAATCATATCCAAATAACTGAAAATTCCATAATTCATGCACATAATGTAAAAGCATACATTTTTAACCCCTATGAAAAAACATGCAAATGCATGAACTTTCTAGCCCTAGTTTACTGAGACATTTTTCACTCTTTATTTATTTTATAATGCACCTTTTTAACATCAAACATGCCATTTTTCATTATTTTCATTATAATATTTTGTGATTTGTAGAAAAACCTTATGTGATAGAGAAAAACTGTAATAACCATTCAATTTAGCACATCGAAATTAGTTAATATCACCTTTCATATCTCAAACCGGCGGGGGGAAAAAGTTTTTTCCAGGCTAGTGTTATTGGAAAAGCAAGGGCCTCACCTCAGCAACAACCACATGAAAACATATTAGTTGTAATGGATCCAGTGCCGTTAATTTGGATTTCTCAAATATAAAAACTGCCAATTCAGTATTGCAGCAAGCATTAAGCGATTTTGGAATTAACCACTTGCTAATGGAACCCTCTTTATCTCTGGAAAAGAATCAATGTAAGCTAACATCCACTCACCAGAGAACTAATGAATCAAGAAACGAGAAAGCTATGGTTACAGCTCTAAACAAAAATTATGACAAACTATACTCAAGATACAAAACTCAGCAGGCCTCATTTCTACATACCTGCTTACAACCACTTTGCTGTTAGCACATTCAGTAGCTGGGATGTGGGTCTGGGTGCTTGGTTGGCTAGGTGTTGGCCTACTGATTCCAAGGTCACAGGTTCAAATCCCACCCAGAATTGATGGCTTTTAACTGTGCTTAAAATTGACAACCCCAGGTCAGTAGATTTACTGGCATGTGAAAGAACTCCTGCAGGAAGAAATTCTGGCACACTGGTAGTGCTGATATGATCCTGGCAATTGATAGCGTGTTAAACAAAATATTTTAGTTGTTGGGACTCAATATGAAAGGTGGTAACAGCAGAACGAAGGTAAAGGCAGGTGTACAGGGATACCATTGCGGCTGCATGAAATGATTTGAACTTTGACAAATATACACTTTGATAGCCTGATTTTTTTTTCTGGTTATACATTGTGCAAATTTCTCATATCACTCATAAATATGGTCAATTTAAAGCCAGGACGATATATCTATTAAAAAGCTTAATAAACTTCACTGCTTTAATCAATGATCAGAAAAAACAATGTTTTTAATACCTAGATTGTCAATCTTATTATGGTGGCATTCCAGAATGAGAAGAAGATTCTAAGGCCAATTCTCAGCACAATGAAGCCGAAGTCTGAGTTGGGCATGGGCCAATGAAATGTTCATGCAGCCCATACCCAAGTATAGTTGGGGACACATTCCTTATGATTTCAATGCACTTTCATGACTGCCAGTCTCGGGCTATGTAACAATGGTCAGCTGTATCTATTTGAGTTTTCCTATCTTTGTTGCTGTTTGTTGCTATACTTTTAGATCTTTTGAAAAAACTAATAGAATCAGCACTAATTTTGACCTGCTTACATACCCAGTGGGTTCAAATGAAGTCTTTCCTACTTCTGCTATCACCTTATTTATGCAATGTTGCTAATCTCACTCCACCGGCATAGCTGTCAACTACAGACTAACAAACACAGCCATCCCAATGGGACAGCTGCCAACATTACACTAACCAATGCACTCCCATCCCTATATGTGCAGTATCCTAAACATGACCTGGTTTACCGTCTGCATGGCATGATTTTGCTATTAAAGGAAATCTCAAAAATGGTGTGGCAGGTGGGTTACATGATTCTGAAGTAGTAACATCTTCTCCATAAGCAATTACTAATTACTAAAGTACCATCAGTAATGTAACTTTTATTACAACTTAATTTTTCACCCATTGGGCGCAGGCCAGCCAATTTTCTGGAAGGTGACAAATGGTTGTGTTATATTGGTGTTTGGACTTCAGTTCACATATGCAGTTAAAAGAACTTTTTATGCTTTAGCATGTTCTCATTAAGTATGGAACTTTTGCTATGTAGAGTTTTGGTTCAGTGAATTTCAAATAAAGCAGCTTTATTATTTCTTTATCACATGTCCACACCCCTCACCCACCCAGAAAGATACTTCTGCCGCTGGAATATGCCTTTGCTACATGCTCAAATCACTCCATTTATGTTGATGCCACCACCTTGTAGAGTATGAAGCCAACATTATATCATAATGTGAAGAGTAGCACAAAATTTTTTGACATTATTTCAAAGGAGCTCCCATATACTTTGTCCAGTAGCAATCACTTTGTTCGCTTTCTGGCTGCCGTCTACCAATATCTGAATGAAAAACTGAACAAAGTTAAACTTTATATATATGAAGGCATTTATAGTCTTGGAAAGGATACTCTACACTCATTTCCACTGCAAGGCGTAGCATAGAGTAGAGGGCTTTAACCCACAAAGCACAATTTTTGTCTTTCCCTTCCCTTCTTTCTACTCTTTTCCTCATTTCCTACCATTTGCTATATTCACCCACTATTTGACACCTTCTCCTTTCTTTCCCTATTTTCCTCTCTTTACTTCCTTTTTGTTTTTTAAAAGCCTTACACTTGTCACTTTATTTACCCTACCTCTCTACTCCTTTCTACAGATTTGAGCCATTTGCTCTTCCTCATCACATGGTGAGGTGTGTGTTACTGCTCTCTTCATCTGCTTTTTACACTTTGACTCAACATTTTCATACCCTGCAAACCACTGTCTGCAGTCAAATCTTTCCACACATACATCTTGCCTTTCTGATCACCCTTCTCTTTTTCACAAAGAATTTGTGCACAATATCCTTTTGTTTGTCATCCCATATATACTCATCAAATACTGCTTTATCTTCTCTACTTCCTCTCCATTCACTTTTCTTTTGAATTGCTCCTTTACACTCACTGCTTAGTACACACTAACCTCACTTTATTTGGATAAAAATGAATTAGGAATATTTTGTGACTCAGTGAAGGCTTTTGACAGCATTGATCACAACCTATTATTGCAAAAGTTAAAATTTTATCTTATATATTTAAATGAGCAATTCTTGTGTGTGTGTGTGTGTGTGTGTGTGTGTGTGTGTGTGTGTGTGTGTGTGTGTGTGTGTGTGTGTGTGTGTGTGTGTGTGTGTGTGTGTGTGTGTGTGTGTGTGTGTGTGTGTGTGTGTGTGTGTGTGTGTGTGTGTGTGTGTGTGTGTGTGTGTGTGTGTGTGTGTGTGTGTGTGTGTGTGTGTGTGTGTGTGTGTGTGTGTGTGTGTGTGTGTGTGTGTGTGTGTGTGTGTGTGTGTGTGTGTGTGTGTGTGTGTGTGTGTGTGTGTGTGTGTGTGTGTGTGTGTGTGTGTGTGTGTGTGTGTGTGTGTGTGTGTGTGTGTGTGTGTGTGTGTGTGTGTGTGTGTGTGTGTGTGTGTGTGTGTGTGTGTGTGTGTGTGTGTGTGTGTGTGTGTGTGTGTGTGTGTGTGTGTGTGTGTGTGTGTGTGTGTGTGTGTGTGTGTGTGTGTGTGTGTGTGTGTGTGTGTGTGTGTGTGTGTGTGTGTGTGTGTGTGTGTGTGTGTGTGTGTGTGTGTGTGTGTGTGTGTGTGTGTGTGTGTGTGTGTGTGTGTGTGTGTGTGTGTGTGTGTGTGTGTGTGTGTGTGTGTGTGTGTGTGTGTGTGTGTGTGTGTGTGTGTGTGTGTGTGTGTGTGTGTGTGTGTGTGTGTGTGTGTGTGTGTGTGTGTGTGTGTGTGTGTGTGTGTGTGTGTGTGTGTGTGTGTGTGTGTGTGTGTGTGTGTGTGTGTGTGTGTGTGTGTGTGTGTGTGTGTGTGTGTGTGTGTGTGTGTGTGTGTGTGTGTGTGTGTGTGTGTGTGTGTGTGTGTGTGTGTGTGTGTGTGTGTGTGTGTGTGTGTGTGTGTGTGTGTGTGTGTGTGTGTGTGTGTGTGTGTGTGTGTGTGTGTGTGTGTGTGTGTGTGTGTGTGTGTGTGTGTGTGTGTGTGTGTGTGTGTGTGTGTGTGTGTGTGTGTGTGTGTGTGTGTGTGTGTGTGTGTGTGTGTGTGTGTGTGTGTGTGTGTGTGTGTGTGTGTGTGTGTGTGTGTGTGTGTGTGTGTGTGTGTGTGTGTGTGTGTGTGTGTGTGTGTGTGTGTGTGTGTGTGTGTGTGTGTGTGTGTGTGTGTGTGTGTGTGTGTGTGTGTGTGTGTGTGTGTGTGTGTGTGTGTGTGTGTGTGTGTGTGTGTGTGTGTGTGTGTGTGTGTGTGTGTGTGTGTGTGTGTGTGTGTGTGTGTGTGTGTGTGTGTGTGTGTGTGTGTGTGTGTGTGTGTGTGTGTGTGTGTGTGTGTGTGTGTGTGTGTGTGTGTGTGTGTGTGTGTGTGTGTGTGTGTGTGTGTGTGTGTGTGTGTGTGTGTGTGTGTGTGTGTGTGTGTGTGTGTGTGTGTGTGTGTGTGTGTGTGTGTGTGTGTGTGTGTGTGTGTGTGTGTGTGTGTGTGTGTGTGTGTGTGTGTGTGTGTGTGTGTGTGTGTGTGTGTGTGTGTGTGTGTGTGTGTGTGTGTGTGTGTGTGTGTGTGTGTGTGTGTGTGTGTGTGTGTGTGTGTGTGTGTGTGTGTGTGTGTGTGTGTGTGTGTGTGTGTGTGTGTGTGTGTGTGTGTGTGTGTGTGTGTGTGTGTGTGTGTGTGTGTGTGTGTGTGTGTGTGTGTGTGTGTGTGTGTGTGTGTGTGTGTGTGTGTGTGTGTGTGTGTGTGTGTGTGTGTGTGTGTGTGTGTGTGTGTGTGTGTGTGTGTGTGTGTGTGTGTGTGTGTGTGTGTGTGTGTGTGTGTGTGTGTGTGTGTGTGTGTGTGTGTGTGTGTGTGTGTGTGTGTGTGTGTGTGTGTGTGTGTGTGTGTGTGTGTGTGTGTGTGTGTGTGTGTGTGTGTGTGTGTGTGTGTGTGTGTGTGTGTGTGTGTGTGTGTGTGTGTGTGTGTGTGTGTGTGTGTGTGTGTGTGTGTGTGTGTGTGTGTGTGTGTGTGTGTGTGTGTGTGTGTGTGTGTGTGTGTGTGTGTGTGTGTGTGTGTGTGTGTGTGTGTGTGTGTGTGTGTGTGTGTGTGTGTGTGTGTGTGTGTGTGTGTGTGTGTGTGTGTGTGTGTGTGTGTGTGTGTGTGTGTGTGTGTGTGTGTGTGTGTGTGTGTGTGTGTGTGTGTGTGTGTGTGTGTGTGTGTGTGTGTGTGTGTGTGTGTGTGTGTGTGTGTGTGTGTGTGTGTGCGTGCGTGCGTGCGTGTGTATATTCCGCGCAACTTGGAAACGGTTCTAACGATTTGGATCAAATTTTGTATTCAGATAGGGTTTTGCTTTTTAAGTTCAACTAAATAGGTGTAATTCGAGAAAAAACGCGATATTGCATAAAAAATAACATTTTTTATTCTCGCTTCTACTGCGCAATTCTTGTATATATATTTCAGAAACGACTCTAAAGATTTGATTAAATTTTTGTATACATACATATTACCTTCACAGTGTTTTCTCTACTCACTTTAGGTAACACATTGACACCTCTTTCTCTACTCACTCTTCTATAAACAATTTTCCATAACAAAACGTGATTTTGCACCAAGAAACATTTTTATACACACTTTTAAAATAAGTCATACCATGTTCTATATATTTGAAATATAAATGCTATTACATTCACAGTTTTCTCCTCTCACTTTTAGTTAACACATTCATATCTCTTTCTCTACTCACTCTTCTACAAATAAATACACAATTTTCTGTATGTTGTTGTTTTCTAGTGCCTTGCATCTGGCAATGAAGCTATTAGCATTCGTGCTTTCCAATACTTTTGAACTGTAGTTTCTTCTGATCTTAATGCTTCACAGGCCTTCAAGTGGTCTTCGTTCATTTCTGCTGGATCGTTACACAGGACACATATTGGTGAGGCTGAGATACCTATTCTGTACAGATGCCTTGCTAAGCAGTCGTGATTTGTCTATAGTCGGAAGGCTGCAACCGCTGTTTTCCTTGGTCTCTGGGGGATTATATCTGGATTGGAAAGTAGTGTAATCCATTTTTTATCTTTGGCATTTGTTTCTATTTCTTGTAGGTATGAATGAGAAAATTTTGTAATGATCAAGCGTTTTATTGAGGAATATGAGAAATTGAATTTAGACTTTTGTTTTATTGTTGTGCCTTTCTTTGCAAGTGAGTCTGCAGCTTCATTCCCCATGACTCCACAGTGTGCTGTAATCCATTGGAGATGAACAGTCTTATTAACTTTTTGGAGTTGTATTAACATTTTGTAGCATTCTCTAATTTTTGTTGACTTCTTTGTAGTATTTGAACATATTCCCTGAATTGCAGCTTTAGAATCTGAAAGAATTACTGCTTTTGTTAAATTTATTTAAGGGAAGATTTAATAATTGTCGGAGAGCAATGTATATAGCCTCTATTTCTCCATCATAATTTGTTGTGTCTCTGCCAACAGAATGATAAAAGGAAAAATGTGAACACGTAACTCTAGCTCCAGTAAGGTTTTCCTTGGAGGATCCATCAGTAAATATGTGCAGCCATTCTTCTGTGGGATACCTAGTATTGATTGTTTCCAGAGCTAGAAGTTTTTGTATTTCTTTTGGTGTGTCTGATTTACTTATTTCCTCTATTAATTCCAAATTGAAGGTAGGGTGCAATAATTCCAATGGATCTTCTCTTATAAGAAGATTTTCTCTGGTGTTAGGAATGCTCAATTTGGATTTAATCTGCGTTACCTTTTCTAGGAAACTACTATGAGTTTTAAGGATTGAAGGGGGGAGGTTCTCTTCTGTCCATTTAGAGTTTGGCGGTCGTAACATTTTCTCATGTTGGGGCAATGCTTATTCTTCTATTTTTGTTGTTATTGATGGGGTCCGTGCTAAGGCAAGCATGGCATCAATAGGTGTGGATTTAACTGCTCCAGTGATTAGGCGAAGAGCCTGATTTTGTATTTGTTCAAGTTTATTGATGTTAGCTTTTGCTGCTGTTATTAAAGCTTCAAAACAGTACAAGAGGTTTGGTTTAACGTACATTTTGTACGTTGTGTTAAGGACTCTCCTTGAGCAGCCCCATTTAGCACCAGCTAACCTTTTCAGGATTTGCAGTTTCTTTTCAACCTTTTCTGAGATGTTTGTTATATGTTTTTTCCAACTTAGCTTTCTGTCGAAAGTGATGCCTAAGAATTTGGCATCATCAACTGCTTTGAGTGGTTTACCATTATAATTTATGCTAATATTAACTGGTTTGTATTTTAGTGTAAATAATTCATAATTTGTTTTTTCCACATTGATAGTCATGAGGTTTTTGGAGCTCCATTCATGTACTTTGTTTAGGGCTGTTTATATTGTCTTTAATTCATTCAGGTTTTTTTGGAGAGCCTGAAGTTCAAATGACTACATCGTCAGCAAATAAAGCAATTTTGGTTTCTAAAGTTTTTATTAATTTTTAGGACTCATTCATGTATGTGGCTTTCATGTAACTGTTTTCTTAACGGGCACCAGTTTTACAATGTGGCAGTTACATCACCTGACTTAAACCCCCATTTTGCAAGGGGGACCACACCTATCGTTGGTCAACGGGTCCATCGGACCTAGCCGGGAGGACTAAATAGGTGGTATTTAGATCCACCGACCTTTCCCTCATGTGCCTCTGAGGGACGCTGTTGTGCTGTGATAGGCCAGCACATATGTAAATGACATTTCCTCCATTTTAGATGAAACAGTTATACCGCTGTGATTCGGTCCCCAGAGCCTCATCTGTTAAAAGCAGGGTGCACCACGGGCAGGATGAGGATGGGAATTGGGTAGGAGAGGCTATAGGGTGCGCATCACTACCCCTTACTACCCCATTTTCTGTATGTTTAACATTCACAGTGTTATCTCTACTTACGTTTAGGTAACACATTCACATTTCTTTCTCTACTCACTCTTCTATAAACAATTTTCCATAAAAAACGTGATTTTGCACCAAAAAACACTTTTATCCCCACTTTTAAAATAAGTCATACCATGTTCTGAATGTCTGAAATAGAAATGCTATTACATTTACACTGCTTTTTCCTCTCACTTTTAGGTAACACATTCACATATCTTTCTCTACTCACTCTTCTACAAATAAGTCATGCAATTTTCTGTATGTTTGAAATAGAGATACCTACTACATATTACATTCACAGTGGTTTCTCTACTTACTTTTAGGTAAGACATTCACATCTCTCTCTACTTACTCTTCTACAAATAAGTCATATAATTTCGTGCATGTTTGAAATAGAAATGCTACGTATTACATGCACACTGTTTTCTCTACTTGCTTTTGGGAAACACATTCATAATTGTTTCTCTACTCACTCTTCTAGAAATAAGTCATACAATTTTGTGCATGTTTGAAATAGAAATGCTGAATATTACATTCCCACTGTTGACTCAGGGGTCTCCATCTAGGGGATATGTGAATAGCGACCACAACGTACCCAAGCTGAGCAGAACATTACTTCCAATTACTGGTGTTTTGCTCCTCACTGTAACTTTTCTATCTGACCTTACCTTGGTCATCTCTTGTTCTCTTCCGACCCCGATGCTATTAGGGTTCCCAAGGGCTAGGGAGTCTATTTTTCCAACCTCTCCATTTCTCTATTAAATCTTAACCCCTAACATGCTGACCTGTCATGGCATGTAATACGTCCTCTGATTGGTGATCAGAGGATATGGTCGGTGAATTTATTTTGATAATTCTCCCGGTCAGGTTGGTGAGACCCGTAAACCAACAACAGGTGTGGTCCTCCAGACATTCTGGGGGTTGTGAGACCGCCAAAACATAAAACCATGGTGCTCTCTAATAAGCAGTTACTATTACTGCTATTGCTCTCTTCAATATCATCAGTGAAAAATATTGGAGAGCAAGAGGATTAATGACTTCATTGTCAGAAATCCAGCATTAGCTAACAACAACATTCCCACTGTTTACTATACTCACTTTTAGGTAACACATTCACATCTCTTTCTCCACTCACTCTTCTACAAACAATTCATATCATCTATACAACTTGGTTGTTTATATATATCCAACTGTTAAGCTCGAAAACCGCTTAACCTATCACCGCAAAATTCGGCACGTATATGTATTTTTTATGGGGAAATTTTTTATGGCAACAATTTTACTACACAATATATTACTTTCAAATGACTTTCTACTCGCATTTCTTTTACGTAGCACATTCTTTATCCTCTATTTGCCCTTCAACATACAATTAATATAATATTCTATGATTAAAATATAAATGCAACATATTACATTCACACGACTTCCTCTACTAATTCTTCCTTTACGAGACACCATTAGTCTTCTTTCGCTATTCGCCCTTCAACATATAATTCATACAATTTGATACGTTTGAAAAAAGAAATACAGTGTATTAAATTCATACTATTTTCTCTACTCACTTTTGTTTTACGTAACAATTCACATGTTATTCCCTATCTTTTATCAACTTCATACATACCAACGCCTATACGTACAGTATGTTGAAGAGTGGGTAAATTCCAAAACAGGTTGACCGATCGCCATGAAAAGTGACATATCTAATTGTTTTCATGGCAAAGGTTTTTATGTAATCCATTTTACCACCCAACGTATAACATTCACACGTTTTTCTACACATTTTTGTTTTACTAAACACATTCACATCTCTTTCTCCACTCACTCTTCTACAAACAATTCATATCATCTGTACAACTTGGTTGTTTATATATATCCAACTGTTAAGCTCGAAAACCGCTTAACCGATCACCGCAAAATTCGGCACGTATATGTATTTTTTATGGCAACAATTTTACTACACAATATATTACTTTCAAATGACTTTCTACTCGCATTTCTTTTACGTAGCACATTCTTTATCCTCTATTTGCCCTTCAACATACAATTAATATAATATTCTATGATTAAAATATAAATGCAACATATTACATTCACACGACTTCCTCTACTAATTCTTCCTTTACGAGACACCATCAGTCTTCTTTCGCTATTCGCCCTTCAACATATAATTCATACAATTTGATATGTTTGAAAAAAGAAATACAGTGTATTACATTCATACTATTTTCTCTACTCACTTTTGTTTTACGTAACAATTCACATGTTATTCCCTATCTTTTATCAACTTCATACATACCAATGCCTATACGTTCAGTATGTTGAAGAGTGGGTAAATTCCAAAACAGGTTGACCGACATGAAAAGTGACATATCTAATTGTTTTCATGGCAAAGGTTTTTATGTAATCCATTTTACCACCCAACGTACAACATTCACACGTTTTTCTACTCATTTTTGTTTTACTAAACACAATCACATTTCTTTCACTGCTCCCGCTTCGGCGAACAATTACGAACAATTCATACAATTTTCTATATGATTGAAACAGAAATGCGAAGTACATTCACATGGCTTTATCAACCAGCTTTTCTTCCTGTAGTATTTGTTATTGTTCACAGTGCTTTTGCTTAGTGTTGCTCCTGTGTTTTAATAAAAAATAAAGAAATAAGTTAAAAAAAGTAATCACAATTGATGTCAGGAGTGCGCCAAAAAGAACGGCATGGAACAGTTGATGAAACAAATGTTAGCCAAGAAGAACATAATGGGAAATGAAATGAATTCCGGAATGCGACAGAAGAAACAAATATGAAAACCGAATTGGAAAAATGTAAACTACGGAATAGAAAATATACGAACAAAAATGGACAAAATGGAAACAAAAATGGAAGGCAAATTGAAAATGTAAACTCCAAAACAGAAAAGATGAAGACGGGAATGTTTAATATGAAGATAGATCTATCGGAGAACACTAACGAGCGACTGGCCAGGGTAAAGGAAGCCATGGAAGAACTCGAAGGAAATATGAAGGACTTTGGTGAATGTGTTAACGCCCTGAAGTCAGTCGCAGCAGCAAGGAACTGAACTCCATAATGGAACAAATGCTCAACGAAAACGTAAAACTGGGTGGATATCTATGGGGGAGGTCTGCGTTCAGCAGTAGATGTTTTACAGCTGAAATGATGGTGTTTATGAAATATTTGTATCTCGGAAATGACTCTTCACAATTGTGACTAAAATTGTTATTTAGTTAACATTTTGGCTTTCAGTTTATCTAAATATCTTCTCCCACAAAAAACAAGATTTCACAAAAACAGAGGTAAAATACGCCGAGCGAAGCTTGGTCGCCCAGGTACTGGTTTTAATGAGACCACTATAAGTTGGTTTAGGTCTTACTTAACATATAGAATCCAAAAACCCAGGGCAAATGGTTAGGACTCTGAACCAGGTGTTATTACCAAAGGGGTCCCTAGAGGTTCTATATTTGGACCTTTGCTGTTTTTAATATTTATAAATGACTTGCCACGTAATCTTGGCAAGGAGTCAATAGCTGTAGTTTTTGCAGATGGCACTAGTGTGCTTGTATTTGAAAAGTCACATCATCAGTTGAGAGATTCTGTCAATAAAGCTTTTGAACAGCTCAATATTTGGTTTGAGACAAATACGCTGTCATTAAACTATGATAAAACAACTTTTATTCAATTTAAAACAAAGCATAAGTAACTACATGAATTAACAATCAGATACAACAATTATATAATAAGTAAAGTATCAGATACTAAATTTCTAGTTCTCCAAATAGATGAGCTCAGCTGGAAAAATCAAATAAAAATAATGTTACAAAAACTTGGCAGTGCATGCTTTGCATTAAGAAATTTAAAGAATCTGCTAAATGAAAACACCTTGAGAGCACCATATTTTTACTTCCACTCGCTGATGAGATGAAATTATTTTCTGGGGCAATTCAGCACACAGCAGGCAAGTGTTTATATTACAAAAAATCTGATGTGCTGCACTCACATGACTTTCTCTACTCTTGTACTAACCATAATTACAAACTCTTATTCCTTTATCGTCTTCATATTAGTTGAGATAAACATTTGCAGAAATTATCTTATTATTTATCTTCTTGTAGGTGCCAGAAGAATATGGGAGTACAGTACACATTGAGCGATGGTCAAATCTTTTAAAGATTTCAAATTCCATTCTCTTTGCACAGTTAACATAAAAAAATGAATAATGATGTTCCATTTGACAAAGTAGAAGTCCTTCAAAACTCTCACAAATAACAAGGAATATCTCTGAATTGTTTCACTCTACAAAAAAACTTATTTGGATATAAATTGTGTGTTTTAGCAATATTACATTATTTTACAGTAAGATTTGGTCTATCTCTTACAGTTTACCAGTTATGCAAAAGTCATCCAGAGTGAATAGGACTACATGGGCTATAGCCAGAACATTCAAGATATACATTTCATTTGCCATACAAATATCTCAAATACCGTATTTTATCGTGTAATTCCCTCCTTTTTTTTCTAGAAAAATTTGCTTGAAAACACTGGGAAGGGAATACTTCTAGGAATTCAGAAAGGAAGGGAAACCATGTAGTATTATGTAAAAGTTATATAGGTATACAGTAATTTGTGAATGAACTGGATACATAACACGGTTTCATTTAGCCTACAATGTATTGTTTCATTGTTTCTTTTCTCTGACTATTTTGCGGTCTCACTTTCATCACCATTTTCATTTATATCTGGCTCAGATAACACATCTTCATGTTCACTATTACACAATATGTCGTCAAAACCATTAATGGCACAAGAAATACCAGTTTTTTTTTTTAAACTCTTCTTAATAGTATGTAGACTTGTAACAAACTGACTTAGAAACACGTCTGCAACTTCACATTTCAATTTTACGATACGTCGTGACAATGGCAATACGAGTATTTTTGTGGCAAGCACTGCGTCCGTTGTTGTCCATGACAGGCACTGCTGCGTTGATTGTTGTCCATTATCAAGTCATTTGAAGGCCGCTCCAATAAGAACGAACCAGGAGAGGGAATTATTCGATGTTGATTAGGTAAATAATTTTTAGTGATGAAAAATCATAGGGGAGGGAAATATGAGAGGGGGGGCCTTATGTGATAAAATACAGTATATGTCATTTTAATCAAATCGTTAGAGCCATATTCAAGAAAATCAAAATTTTCCATGCGAAGGGTAGTTTAGGGTGGAGGAATTTTCTTCAAAATCTTCATGTCACATCCTTGAAAGACATTAAACTTAAATAACAATTTCGGCTTTAACCGACTTTTCGTTTTTGAGTTATGCTGTCCACAGACACAGAATAGAGAGTATACAGAAAGGAAACTCGGCAGAAATCCGTGCGCCAAAATTTAGTGCGCATGCGCGAAGTAAACCAAGTAAACTGAGTAAACAGCTGTATTGTTGAAGTCAAAGTGAATGGATACGTTGTGTTTATTTTACCTCGAGCATATTAGCTGCTGGGCATATCTATAACTGAAGAATTGTTTTATATGCCTGCTGCAAACTGTATAAATACGTGTTAATGTATTTTAAGCTTCGACGTGGTTATAATGAGCAGCAGTAAGAGAAAAGGCGGCTAATGGTGTTCAGCACCAAACTGCAGAAATAATTCACATGCAAACAGGGACATAAGCTTTTTCAGCTTTCCAAAAGATGAACAACGGTAAGTGAACATCGTAATATATATTTATAACATACTATAAGTTAAGTGTTATTTCAGAATCACAGCAATTTGTGCATAATTGTTAATGTATTTTACCCAGAATATGGATACCTTTGGAAATCTAAAATGTCCAAGTTCAACCTTTATAACCTGCATTGAATATCTGGAGAGCATTTTCACTGGCAATATTCTCAGATTAATGACAACAAATAATGTTGGAAACACATCGATTAATTTAATGGAGAATGTGCAATTCAGTCACCCATGCAAGGATTTCCCCATTCGTTATTTAATAAGGCTGTTTGTCAGCATGAGAATTTTTTATTTCTTAAAGTTTCTGAATAGAGATTTGAAAAATAAAAGTGAAAAAGATTACAAATTAATAAAAGTGACACATCTATGATTAATATGATTTGCTACTGTAGTTGCTTCATAAATGCAGATTAAACAAGCAAGAGAAAAGTACAATGATAAACCTGAACACTATTTTTCTTTAATGCTGCAGTAGAGGTAATGTTGGCAGAGTAGGTCATGTGAATGTACACAGACTTTGTTGTTTTATTGTAAAAAGGTGAAATAAAATAAATGCAATTGTATGTTTTATTGTAACTATTTTACGTTCTGCAAATAGACATGATATAAAAAGATCATTCCTAGATATCCTTAGCCCTTAATGTAAAATAATCCTAACTTTTGCCATACTGTAAAGTTACTGTTGTGATTTATGTTATTACATCATGCTCTACATTTGTGTCTTATTTACTTTGTTTGCTATGTATGACAAGACTTTATGATTCATTGTATGCAGAATCTCATTCAAGATTTTGTGCATTTTTATTCTTGTGGTAAATAAAAGCAACTAATGAGCCACTTGCTTATTAATTACTGATACCTATTTTCCACTTATTTCATATTACTAGGACTTTCTTTGTTAATACATACATATAAATAGAAAACAAAAAATTGTTGGTTTCATTCTGTTTTCGTGCGTTATTCTTTTTCTCAAATTTTAATTGCCCTGAAATTTTGTGTAAGAACAGGGCGCGAAAAGAAGTGCAGCAGAACAGAGCGCCTTTTGTAAATGTATGAATGTCTTCAGTTCCCAATATGAATTATTATGTATCATTCCAGCTCATTTTAGTGAGTAATCTTCTTCATTTGAGGGAAAATACATTGCATTAGTCTGCGTTAATCATACGTTTGGTTTCATTAGCGTTTCGTTTTGTAAAAGTTTTCATTTAGCCGGCTAGATTCGTAAAGCTGCTAGTTTCAAGCCCTGGTAGGAAGCAGCAATCGCTTTGTTAACTTGGTTTCAATATGGCGAAGCGTGCAACGGGGCGGGTACATGCAGATCAAAGGAACCGACTCAAGCTTTCCTTTCTGTATACTGTCTATTCTGTGCCACAGACTGACACACAGACAACATACACAGACCTTTTTCTAGAAATGCTTTTTTTGGATTCAGGGGGCCTCTATTTCCAGTGAAATCGAGACATCAAATTTTTGGGTGGAATACAATACTTCCTCTATTTTACTATATGTAGTAGAGAAAGTAAAAAGGATAAGTATTATTATTTATTTATGCCAACAAACTTACGGTTGGTGTTTTTAAACACACAAGCCGTGTGTGGGCAAAGTTTGAGAGGTAGAACTGGAACTTAAAAATTCAATGCCACAACTGGGATTTGAATTTTTAAGTTCCAGTTCTACCTCTCAAAGGATAAGTATTGTTTGTGGTGTTGCTTCCTGTCATTCTTATAGGCCATTATTTAGAACCCTAAAAATTCTTACTCTTGCTGGTGAATACATATATTCTCTGTTGCATCTTACAGATAATTATGATAACTTCACAACAAACCTTGCTGTGCATGATCACAGTATAAGGCATGCAGATGATCTGCATAGACCAGTAAATAACTTAAAGCTGTTTCAAAAAGGATGTTACTACTCTGCAATAAAAATATATAGCCTTCCAAGTTACCTCAAGCTATTAGGCAATCACAGCCAACATAAAATCTTTAAGAAAAATTTAAAGACTTTCTTATATACTCACTCTCCATATACTGTTGAGAAATTATTTAATCTCAACAGGTAAATATTAAATATATGGCAGATTATACATGATGGTGATTTATAGCATGTTATGTAGTTTACTCTTGCAATGGTGGTGGCTTAAAATTTAAAAAATAAACTTTTTCTTGTCTCTTCTTTCTTTCTTTCTTTCTCATAAAGATAGAGGGAACTAATAGTATTATTGGTGGTGGGTGTTCTATTAGTCACAATGCATGTTCCAATTGTATGACGTTCAACATCCCTGAGCTCTGCTCGCAGTGGGACCAAATGAACAAACAAACAATATCAGGGATCAAGAGGGACACACAAAGGGGGCATGTCATGCTGGATAAAACCCACTTCCTGCCTATTTAAAACAAAGAATACTAATCATCTCATAGCGCTAAAAAATGAATTATTTCATCTTAACAGCTGCCACTTTCAAACTGAATTTACAAAATGTGACATCAATGAACAATGCAATGGCCAAGATTGACAATATCCCACTTATAGCGGTAAGAGATTTAAATTGCAGAGCAAATAAAGATATACATAAGTCAAGAACTGTGTTAAAATAATACATAGAACATGATCTCATCCTCATAAATAGAACTAAAGATAGCATATGTGCTATAATGGATATAGTGTCATAGATGTCATGTTTACAAACTACAAGAACATACAGGTATAGTTACTCATATTTATGGAATAGCTCTGGAAAACACACACCTTAACAGCCTCTTATCAAACCTACTGACAATAAGATTGACAGAACTAAATGACATTGTATTGCCCAAAGAACAAATGGTTTTAAAAAAGGATAGTCAGCCATACAGTGCTTATTAGAAAATATCAGTGATGCACTAAGGCACACCAGGGGTGTTGTTTATTGATTACTTTAATGCTTTCGACTCAATTAACAGGTCCAAAATTATTAAGAATAATCATTGGAAGAGACCACTACCTCACCAAACAACAGCATTATTCTCAGGAAATTATGTCACCATCGACGATCAACTTACAAGATCTCAGGCAATCCATCAGACGATAGGAGTACTACAAGGATATCTCAAATCCTCTTCAACATAGAGATCAGAGATGGAGTTAAACCTATAGAAATTTGTGGAGATTGGTGACATGGCCTTGGTATAATCCAGCAGACTTCGCTTGACAAATGCAGTTCTGTAATGGGCTTCCATTTCCTCCAGTTCAAGGTTTGAATACACTTTCAAGCTTCCTCCACACTAAGTATAAACAATTCGAATTTTCCTGGTTCTTCATTATTGTTTAAACCTAATTTTCTCCAGCCTGAGGTATGAATAAAAGCTTATTTCCTGAATTTCTGCTCATCAATTTCTAATTTTCTCCACTCCGAGATATTAATAATTACTTTAACATTTCTTACTTTTACTTATTATTTACAGATGATAATACTCTATAAAGTATGAGCAAATATGGTTTCCATTGTTGTTCGTCTTCAACAGCTACATTTCTCTATTCCAAAAGGGGGAAAGCAAAGAGTAATCAATTTTTGCGCACTTCTCCCTTAATATTTATGTGTGTCCCCACTATTCATGGCATATATAACACTATATAACAAGTAACCAAGGGTTTTGCCATTAACACTTTTCTTTTTATGATTACTAGCATCTACTTACACGTCAGGCATGACTACCAAATTACACTGGTCTACAAAAATTAACTTTTTCTCTTTCACAAGAATTAAAATAACAGATTCTAAAAGTATTTTTTGTGCTGAATTCAAATATAATTACAGTTTGTCCGCATCGGGCAGGAGTTTTGTGTGATATTCATTTGAATTTTTATAATATTCTAAAAAATCCGTAACTAGCTATCTAACTCAAAATTATAACTACTGATTCTGACTTACCTAGAAAGTGGTAGATAGCGATTTTCGGGTATATTTTGCATCTGGAACGTCTCTCATTTTAGTCCAACAGTAGTCAGCCAGCATATTGGAACTCCACTTGCCTTGGTACCTCTTCTCTATCGTAGAAATTTGCTGATGAAAACGCTCACCGTGTTCATCGCTGACAGCTCCAAGGTTTTCGGGGAAGAAGTCCAAGTGAGAGTCCAAGAAGTGAATTTTTAAAGACATGTTGCATCCCATAGCTTTATAAGAATGCAGAAGATCAGCCACTATGTCACGATAGTTTTCTGCTTTATGGTTTCCAAGAAAATTGCAACAAACTTTTGAAAGACTGCCAGGCTGCTCTCTCCAGTGGATTTAACAGTCCCTCGAAATGTTCATCAGCAATTAATGATCGGATTTGTGGTCCTATAAAAACTCCTTCTTTCAATTCAGCATCACTGACTTTGGGGAATTTCGATTTCAAGTACAAGAATCCATCAGAAAGTTTATCCATAGCTTTGACGAAATTTTTCATAACTCCTAACTTAATATGCAATGGAGGTAAAAATATTTTTTCAGGATTCACTAAAGGGACACATGCCACATTTTTCTGGCCAGGGAGAAGAGATTCACGTTTTGGCCATGACTTTCTAACGTAGTGAGACTTCTTATCTCTGGTGTCCCACTCGCACAAAAAACAGCAAAATTTGGTGAACCCAAGTTGCAAACCAAGCAATAAAGCAATGACCTTTAAATCACCACAGATATTCCATTCATATTTTCCATATTGTATTTTCTCTAAAATTAGTTTCATATTTTGATATGTCTCTTTCATAGCGGCATGCGCTACTGGTATTGATGGAAGTTCATTGCCAATATGTAGCAGCACAGCCTTCAAACTTACTTTAGAGGAGTCTATGAACAATCGCCACTCATCTGGTCGGTGTTGATGCCCAAGAGTTTCCATAAGTGAACAAATATTATTACAAAACACAACACCATATTCTTCAGAGAAGTATTCTTTGAAAACACTATGGCGGCTACGATAACTTCTTATTCTTACATCTTTTTGGAGTAAATTCCACCCTTTGAGTCTGGAAGTTAAAACTTCAGCTTGCAGTTTAGACAGATTTAAATCCCGAATCAGGTCATTAAGGTCTTGCTGATTGGGAAAGTATGGTTCTGATGAACAGCTACTGCCTTCATATGTAAGATCATTTTTATTTTCATCTGAATCATTTTGAGTTTCAGTTAGGTCAGAATCAGAGTTATCACTTAAGGTTGTATCTACATACATATACTGGTACGGGGAACTCTTCACTGTGTAAGACAGGTCTCAATGCAGATTGCAAATTCGGATACTTAACTGTATATTTTGTTTTAGATGTGATTCCTTTAATATTTGTCAAACAAAAATAACAGTCAGTTGAATGATCCTTCGGTTCCCTCCAAATCATGGGAATTGCAAATGGCATATGATGTGTACCATTTTTCCACCCAGTCAGCAGTCTAACACACGAAACACAGCATGTATTTGGTGCCCAGCTCTTATCAAAATCACCAACTTGACAGCCAAAGTAAAGATGATAACACTTCTTTACAAGTGGGGTCATATTTCGCCTCTGAGACTTGAAGGTCAGCTCACCACAAATATAGCAGAAATTATCTGCATGATTTACACACTTTCTTGGCATGATGAAAACATTAAGCACTGAAATACAACATGCACAACATACACAATACACTTCTAAACAGAAAGGAAGGAAATATTTCACTAGTGAACAATGTCACCGTCAGCTCATACTGACACATCACAATGCCAGACAGGTCTGAGCATGTCTAAACATGAATGAACCTGCACAGTCTTGTTTTGTGGTGCTTCAGCGTGATATTACAAATAATTTCAATAAATACGGCTTGAGTAAAATAGCTACATATGAGGTAAAGGTTCCTATGACAGGTCAAAGAAAACGCTAAAATCATATTTTGAAAAGTAGCTTTCACAGAAAAACTATGCCTGATGGGAAAATTCTGACTACATATCTGAATTCAGGATGAAAAAATGCACTAGGTTCACTATTCAGATTTCTTGTGAAAAAAATCTTGTCGACCAGTGTTATCTTTGTTTCCTCTGGCCTATTGTGAAATTAAAAGCTACATTTCTTTCATTTATTACCATCTCCAACATCTCAACTTGGTTTTCATAAATATACCCCACACCTGTATTAGGCCTCCATCATGTTATTGCTGTTGCATTGTTTAAAACGCATGTGCCATTTCATTTCCTGATTATTTCTTATATAAATGTAACTAGTATTTGTTGCCACTTCTTTTGTACATTTTTATAAATTTCTACATTTAACCGGCGTAGTGACCTTCATAAAGGAGCCATAATCTAAGCACTGCAATCACATTGTGCAGACAAGAATGCATGTATTTCTGAGCAATAGGTTCAAAAGTAGCACGACAAAACCATGTGTAGAGGGGACTTTATTACAGCAAAACTAAATGTGCTCTTCCTCTGCATTATTCAGAAATTAAAATTACTATTGCTATTCGTGTATGCATGCACCTCTCACCTTAAAGACAAGAAGAAAAACAAGTTATTTTATAGAGGGAATCGAACACTGCACTATTTCACTACTGTCAATTATGTTACTGAGCGAGCTATGTGAGAGGTAACATAAGTATATTCGACTTTCTGCAAATGTATAGGAATGCTATCTTGTGATTCACTGCCATTTCCTAAAAGGAAAATATTTCAGAAAATCAGAGTTCACAGATGGCAATGCTCACTGTTAGCTGTTTCCATATATCTAAAAAAATATGTTTTTTTATGGTTCCTGGAAGTGAATAAATAAAGCTTAAACAGGAATGTGACTGTGATTTGCCTTGCACATTAGTTATTTTTTTCCAGAGTGCTAACAGTGCATTGTAATACCATTTTTGAAGTTACTTCATAAAGGATTCTCATTACATATGTGTATGTTTAGAATTTACAGTATCTCATGTTGTATATTTATCTTCGAGTGGCACTACAGACCCTTCTGGGCCTTGGCCTCATTCAGCAGGTGCCTCCATTCCTCTCTTTCTCCATCCTCGTATTCCCAGTATATGTTGAGCATCTCTCTATGGCATCCCCCCCATCTCATTCTCGGTTCTTCCTACTGCTCTTGCGTTATAAAATTTGCCATTAAGAACTCTTTTTGGTATTCTTTCTTCTTTCATTCTTATTATATGACCTGCCCATCTCATTCTCTTCATTTTAATATCTTGGACAATAGTTATATCTTTATATAAACTATACAGTTCTTCATTCCATCTTATGCGCCAGCGCCCTCCTTCCTGTGTTGGTCCATATATTCTTCTAAGAATCTTTCTTTCAAAAATTTTTAGAGCATCTTCAAAGTTCTATGTCAAGTGTCCATGTTTCACTTCCCTAGCACAGTACTGGCTTTATCAGTGTTATGTAAAACCTAATTTTATTGTTTCTATGAAATTGGTTAGATCTAAATATTGTATGGAGTGAATAGTAAACTTTATTGGCGATTAAAATTCTTGTTATTTCTTCTGATTCATGATTATTGTTCCCAAATATTTAAAGTTCCTTATCATATCTATGTTATGTTGATCCACTACCAGTGTTCCTTTATAGTTCCTTCTCCGACTTCGTATCATTGCCTTTGTTTTGGATGTATAATTTCCAAGCCTATTGTTTGTGCTCCTGCTTTTAATTCTCTATATGCTTCAGATACTGCTGTCCTCATTCTTTCCATTACATTAATGTCATCTGCGTACCCTATTAATTGTTCTGACTTATAGAAGATCATGTTGTATATTCCCATTAAAAATTCATTAATTTGATTGGCTTGATTACACTTAACAGCAGCAATAATGACAAAGGGAGCAGTGCAGTAATCCATATCCTTCACAATCAACAATTTGAAGAATGAAATTAAAAAAGAGACATTTTCGGCAGGGGCTGAACTTGGAATATGGTGTCTCTGTGAAATCTCACCCTACTTTACTACTGAGCCACATGTATACTTCTTGACTGTGTAGCAAATACCATTGAGATGGTGTCAGCAGCATCTGGGACCATAAGTGTCCTGTCTCCAATTATTCCCCCAATATCCCTCTATAATCCCTTAAAGTCAGTCAGTAATCAGGCAGTAACTGCATAAAATGACAGCCATGACAAACATCTATTAACATACATTTCACCAGTAGGGAGCATTCTCTCTCCTGTCTATCGGTTGTCAACATTCGCACTCCCTGACCTACACACCGTAGCCGAGATATTGAGGGCCCTAAGCCACAAAGAGTAGCCGAAACATCAGTGTAGCTAAACCCCAAGGATCACCAAACTAGCTGATTTCATTCAATCACTCATTTAGCAACGTTTTGCTACTTCCCTCTTCCCTCTCAACATGCCACTAGTTTCTGGTAAATAAGCGAGGTTGCTTAAAAGTGAGATAGTGTGGACCCAGTGACTTCAACGAGGTAACATTGTATTTTTAATCCACTGCTTATTAACCCAGGATAATTGTGCACCTACCCAGGATTTAACATATTTCTCATGAAATACTGTTTGCCAAGCATACACAACTGGAACCAAAAGCATTCACAGACCACTAGAAATGTACACAAAGAAATCACCAGTAAACTGTTTGCAGCAAGGAACACCTCCAGTGGCAAGCTGCACCTCTTTCGTTTTGGTTCTCAAAAGTGGTGAATGTTGTGCAACAAAAAAATGGTCTGCAAAGGTAAAGAAGCAACTGTAGCAGAAAGACAGTTATCTCCCAATATCAAAAGGGAAGATCACTTTCAGAAATAACTGATATTATTGGAAGAAGCCAAGCAGTCAAGCAGAAGTCAGTCCTAAACTGACAGCTTCTGCAATGTCATGCATCTTAATAATCAATTTGGGAAGGAAATAACCCCAAGATCTGTTTGCTATATTCTAAGTAGTGAGTACAAATTATGGGGCTAAGGTACCTAGAAGAAAACCATACGTTAGCAAGAACAAGAAATTGAGACATGAATCTACTCGAGAACACTCGTATAAACAAGAACTCAAGTTTCTGAGACAAGGCACTGTTCACAGACAAAAGCAAATTTAACATAATTGTAAATGAAAGCAGAATTTTGGCATGGAGATGATCAAATATTAAGGTTGGTCCTAAACACACTCAAGCCACACTGAAGCGTGGTAGTGAAGGAATTATGGTATGGGAATTGGTGTTGGGAAACTTGTTTTTATTGAAGGTAACCTGGATAGATTTCTCAGTATTTAAATATCCTAAAGAAAAATCTGCAAAAAGGTGCCCAAAGTTTGCATTTAGGCCCAGATTACTACTTTCAGCAAGACAATGACCCTAAGCATACAACAGAAATTATTTGTATGTGGTTGTTATACCACACTTACCACATTCTCAAGTTTCCAGCACAGAGCACAGACCTTAACCAACTGAACATCTTTGGAGTACGCTTGAAAGAATGGACAGAAAACAACAAATACCTAGCAAGATGGTTCTGAACCAATGTCTACAACATGTATGCAAAATATTACATCAGAGACTACCAGAAAACTGGTTCATTCCATGCCAAAGAGGTTAACAGAAGTGACACAAGAGAAATGCCTATAATATTTTGTTCCACTACCATTTCTTGAAAGGAATGTAACACATATAAAAAATACTTGCAGTAGAGTTCATGGTAGCTCTATAAGATACAGGAGTAATATAGGAATGGTTTAAGCACAGGAGGTTGTCTTCTCCTGGGCTCGCCCATCCTCCCTTTTAAGTAAGCTTACTTATATAGCAGAAACTAATGTCACTTGGTGAGAAAAGGAAGTGAATGGTTACCAATGTAATCCCAGCTATGCTTTGCAGCTTAGAGCCGTTGGGGTTGTATTTGCATCAGAATTGTTTCTGCAAGTCTTTTCACAATATGGGAGTTGGCATAGCATAGAAAAAGGTTTCAGTACCGTACAGGAATAAAACAATACTATATGATAAAATACATTAGCAACTTCAGGGTAGGTGCATTGTAATCCTAAGTTAATAAAATAAGGACTAGTTGGCAACCATTGGGTTTTAACTACACTTCCCTGTCACTTCATGGAACTGCTGCACTAGGGTAGCCCTTCTGTATAATTGTCTTTACATACACATTACACATGTTTACCATTTCATTAATCTTACTCTGCTCCCACCCTTTAATTTTTATTTCTGTTTTATTGCATCTTCCAACCCAATTCACTTTCCCTCTTTCTCAACTTTTCTTATCAGCTTCACTCTTATAACTTTTATTAATTAGTTTCCTTTGTACACTTTGCTAATCTTCATTATCATAATTACACTACTTCACTATAACCTCACCCTCTACTACCTCATTCATGGATTACTCAACCGTTTTTTAACCTTGTTACTCTTGGCGAAATATCCCTTTCTTTCTTTCTCTCTTGCTTAGTTCTCCCATTCCCCCTCACCCTCATTGATTCCTTACCTATGTCATTTGATATTTTCTCTATAACTATTTTGAATTCACACTTTCCACCACTTCCTCCTGCCAATCCACTGTTGTGAACCCCCACCTTGGCTCTTTCCCCCGTTTCTTTTGTGCTCCGCATCTTTCCATAGCCCCACCTTGTGTTTTGCCCACACTTGAGTTTGACGCACCTGATACTGGAACCACACATGTAAAATGCTGCATAGTCGTCTGCTTTGTGGTATTTCCTCCTGATGAATGCTCATTTCTCTGCCTTTCTTGGTGCAATGACTGCTGGTCCTGCCACTGCCTGTAGGCCTGTTTCTTGGTCCAGTTTTCCCCTCTGCTGCGTGGTCAACTGTGGATAGCCTGAAGTTTTTGAAGTATACCCTCTTGCCTTCATTTTTTACTTGTCCTCTTGCTTGATTAACTTCATTTGCATTCTTTGTGCATACTGTAAGTCCGTATTGATGTAAATAGTCAATCCTATTAATTTTTTTTGCATGTTTTAATACTTCTATAGCCATTTGCGAACTTCACAAGAATATTTCTTTTCCCTGGGATTTTACTGATTCTGAATGCATCACAAATCTCATAGCCTCTCAGATGTATTTCCAATCTGTTCTCTAGTAGATTTCTTAAATCCTAGTATAGTCCCACTTCACATTTCTCTTCAACTCCTGAAATTAGTACATTGTATTTTCTACTTTTGTCTTCCATTCTTTCCAGCGTCTTTTTTAAGTTCTGAATTTCCAGTTTTAATGAATCCATTTCTTTGTTTCCCCTATCGTATTTCATCCACTCATGTCTGAATCTTTCTGCCAGTCCTTTATCTCTTACTAAAACTGTTTTGTTTATCTGCTCTTTAGTTGCCATGTCACTTAACTCCTTTTTCCCCTTGGCTGTAGGAGTTTCCTTCACTGTACATGTGGTCACCTCCACTGCTAGGTCCATACTCCCCACTATTTATGAAAAATATCCCTCAGCTATGCTTTATTAAAGTTAGAAAGTTAAACCTGTGGCACTAAAGTCCATATCGGACCAGGGCCTGCCGGCCTCATGCCCACATACGCAAGGTAGAGGTGGGCAATCATCCAACCGATATGGGGAGGAGATATGGTCAGCATCTTGACACCCCCAGCCGGAAAGTTGGCTTTCATGACCAGGGCCGCTTACCTATCGCAAGCTCAATATCCTCACGATGCTGAGTGGGCACCGGTTCTATACCCAGGACTTAAAATCTGCATCCCCAGGGGTGGGATTGAACCCGGACCACATTCTGTGGCAGGGAACCAAAGCATGACGCTCTAGCCCACTATGCCATGGCGTAGGACTAGCTATGCTTTGTGGCTCTCAATATTCACTAGTGGCGAAGCTGAAGGGGTGTCTGAGTCTCAGGTTACCCAAACTAAATACAAATAAGTAGGCATAGGCTTTCACAGCCGGTGTTTGAAATTCTAAAAGAGTCTTCCGGGCTGATTTGCCGTGGTCTGCTGGAGTAACTTGGTCCAGACGTTTCGTCCACTACTGCAGTGGACATCATCGGTGGCGTGGTCGAAGTCTTCTTGGTGAAGGTACAGTTGCGTCTGAGGCGTTGACTGTCTGGGATGCGGATTTTATACACGGAGGGGTCTTCTCTGATTGGCTCGGGGCTCGCTGAGGCAGTGCGGTTGGTGGGAGGGGGCTAGCTGCATCTCGGGCGCTACTAGATTCTGATTGGTTTGTGTTGCTTGACTGTCTCTGTTGTTTAATGCTATCGATGATGGGGTACCAAGTTTTGTTGAGCTCAAGGGCTTCCTCTTTCCTATTAAAATTATTGGCATGCTCATAAATTTCTATGGCTTCGCGCTGTAGTCGAGCATGGTAGTGTGAGATGTTAGATAGAATGCTGGTGTCCTGAAACTTGATGAATTTTAAATACAAATAAATTGTATGACATAGATTGGATGTAAAACGCAAGAAAACAGTGTCGAAAAGCCATCAATAAGTTGCTTGTACAATTCTAAAGTGACTTATAACAGTTTAAAACAGGAGTCTAGAAAACACAAGACACGCACATTCTGTTATGAGGGAGGGGCTTACTGGGCATTGCTAAGCAACCACCCCTCTCCAAGCCACATTATTCTAATGCCTTCTCGGGAGTCTAGACTCCGGCTTCCTGCAGTGTGGAACTGTGGATTATGAGACGCATTACTTTTTGTTTTCTAATGTGCTGCAAATTCACAGTATTTGCCATTTTTCTTACATTCTGTGTCTTTTTCTCATTCTTTACAACTAGTGAGATTAATGATTTGATTATCCATTTTATTAAAACACCATTAGCATCCCTTTCTTTTGCAGAAAAATGTGCTCAAAGAATAAGATACTGACACCACACCTGAATATTGTACAGAATGATGCAAGCCAAATAAGAACTTTCCAGTCCCAGTGCCATAAGGAGTATCTATGGCTCATAGCAAGTATAACGAATTGTACATTATACTGTTATGTTTGCATATTATTTGAAGGAGAAAGTGAATGGGATGACATTGGCATAAGTTGCCAAATTTTTTTTTCATAAAAGGGCAAGTAAACATTAAGTTTCCAAAGGAATATATCAAACAGCAAGCGTTTTCGTCTTAGAAAATGTAGAATTGATCATGCCTTATCAGAAGCAGCACAACAAATCAGTAAGTCGCAATAAATTATTTATTGAAGACTAATTTGTGTTGTGTTACCTAGGGAAACGAGAACTTCCATTCGTGGGCACAATGTGAATGAAGACTCTGCTAATAAAGGCAATTATTATCTTCAATTGCTTGGGCTGGAAGAACAGTTCATAAGAGTGAATTTGGAATCCACCTTAGGATTTAAAGGAGCTCTGAGTAATATTCAAAATGATCTTACTGAATGTATAACTCAGATAATAAATGAAGAAATTAGGAAAGAAATCTCAGCTTGTGGAATTTAAGCACATTTACAATAGACAAATCACTACTGAATGAACTGTCCAGAATCAGGGCTTCAGGGATCATGTCAGTGATGTATTTGCTGTGTGGAGTTGTTATAACTTTATTATTGGATTGAATGTCTTTATTATTTATAAGATTTGTTACTTTAATTTCGTCTTTGGTAATTTTATATAGAGAGGATTATATAAGAGGAGATTTAACATTAAATCGATTTATTTTTTTGGTATTAATATTTGTATTGTCAATAATATTCTTAATTATTAATCTTAAAAAAGAAAGAATGAAAGAAAGAAAAAAAGAAAGAGAGAGAGAGAAATAAAGAGAGGGAGGGAAGGAGGGAGGGAGGGAGGGAGGGAGGGAGGGAGGGAGGGAGGGAGGGAGGGAGGGAGGGAGGGAGGAAGGAAGGAAGGAAGGTCAACAATAACGAATAAGTGTAAATCACTATCACATACAATCTGCCTTATGTAGAGAATATTTACCTATTGACTAGATATTCAAGAATTCCTCCATAGTATATAGGGAGCGAGTGTACAAGAATGGCTCTAAATCTTTCTTGAAGATTTTATTTTGTTTAGGATTGCCTAATAGTTTTAGCTAACATGGAAGGTTATTGTACATTTTTATTGCAGAACAGCAACATCCTTTTCCCTCTATTTTGCATTATGTAAGGGGGAAAAAAGAATGAAAACTTTTAAGCTACTTTTTTATCTCAAACCGTTTGTGAAATATGGTTATGTAAAATGTTCAAAAACTAGCCAAAAAAGCATAAAGAAATGTTTTTCAAATTGCTCTAGGAGCTGTCCTAATTGAGCTACAGAGCTGGAAAAGGTGTCATTTTGCAGTATTCTGTATGTTCTGAAACCGAAATTATAATGTGAATATAAGTAATTAATAATAGAAAGAATTAAAAGGAGATTGTATTCAACAGTTAATGGTATAACATTGTTAATAAAGCTAAATATATTAAAGTCTTAAGAATGAAAGCTTAGGCAGATTAGATGAGTGATAAGATTACAATTGTTGTGCGAGCAAAGCACAGAGAGTTTAGCAGGTTGATTCTTATCTTGTCATGACTTGCTCAAAATTTGACCCATGAAAATCGCTTCCTTCGCGGACACGTGCAACGCAACTCACATTCGTCTTGAATCGCATAGCCAGTGCACACGCAACTTTGTGTGACTTTTACGTAAGCTGGTGCGTATACATAGTTCGGTGGTTGCTAAAGGGTGACAAAGTTCAAGTGTTATAGCATTGTAGTTGAAGTTAGAAAGTTATATCCTATTTATATAGCGACGGCAGTTCTCTACAAATCTGGAGATTTGCAAATAAAGTAAAATGTTTGTTAATTCTTCGTTTTGGTTCCATTCCTACTGCAACTCATGCATACCTTGCAGATTAGGACCTCTTGCTAGAGCTAGTTGGATACTGGAACACCAGACACAGGATAGGAGATATCCTGGCAACGAGATCTTTTAGATCTTAAAGGTGACATCTTCGACCCAGAGGAGAGAAGTGTGCATCAGTTCTTTCCATTGATATACAACATAATTTATGCTCCAATCAAGAAATTTATTCAAAATAAAAATTGAAATTTTTATTTAACTTTTTTTCCAAGAAGTACATAATTTTAAGGTTTCAAAATATTTCCACAAATACTTTGTACTGTTGTAAATCACATGGCAAAATATAAATATGAGATGATGGGTTCATGGTTAAAAAAAATATTTCTAACTCTAACTGACCAAACCTGCTTTTAACAAACAGGAATTTAATTAAAATATACATAAAGGTAACAAAAGAATATCAGAAAAATCAAAATATCATCTTAAACAAAACCAATTATAGTGTAGTTCTACAGGATGAAGCTCAGAGTTACCACAGGACAAGCTAACAGGTTACTATAATCCTTTTTTAATATGTTACAAACAGGAAGACAAAACTGAGCATGTGACCGTTATTGTTTCTGATTGCCCAAAGCACAATACAATTAATGTTTACTCCGACTGGGAGAACATGCACTCTTGTTGATAGTGATGTAAGCCAAACCCAATTGGCATTTTTAAAATGTAATCTTTGAAGGTCCAAGACAATTTTTTGGGAAACTGCTTTCAACTCAAAACTTCATTTATCCTTAGGTCAATATTAATTTATCATTGTTAGTACATATAGTTATAGGTCCCATGTTCAATATATTTTTTTTACCAATTAATAGGGTACTAGTTTAAATTGTATAAAATTAAAGCAAGCAATCAACTTAATTTAATTGTAGAATATGCTGATTGGTTTTGTTTCAAGAAGATGATATTTTAATATTTCCGATATTCTTTTGTTACCTTTCTGTGTACTTTAATTGAATTCCTATTTGTTAAAAAAGTAGGTTCGGTCAAAATGGGGCTATTAGTGAAAAACAAGAGTTAGGAATAATATTTTTAACCATGAACTCATCATCCCACATTCATATTTTGCCACATGATTTACAATAGGACTAAGTATTTATGGAAACATTTTGGAAATTTAAAATTATGTACTTTTTGGAAAAAAATTAAATAAAAATTTCAATTTGTATTTTGAATAAATTTCACAATTAGAACCTATGTTATGCTATATATCACTGGAAAGAGCGTAAATAATGTTGCAAAATGACACCTTTTCCAGCTCTGTAGCTAAAGTAGGACAGCTCCTAGAGCAGTTTGAGAAATGTTTGTTCATACTTTTCTGGCTAGTTTTTAAAAATTTTACATAGCCATATTTCACAAATGGTTTGAGATAAATTTTAATTTGGTATTTTCCTTAGTCTCAGCACCCACTATGTGTATACCAAATTTTAACAAAATCTAAAATGGTGAGGTAAATTGGGTGTGTTGATTTCATATGGAATGACCCAAGAGTAAACTTCACATGTATTACAACAGTGTAAATTACTGTCACATGCAATCTGCCCAATGTAATTCATATTTACCTGTAGACAAGATATTAAAGAATTCCTCCACAGTACATGGACAGTGAGTATATCAGTGGCATAATGTGAAATAAAAAATGGGAACCCTATAACCAGGAGCACTCTTTTATCACATTAACGATAAAGGCGACAGGGATTATATTAAAGTGATTTCTCATTATCTTTCCAAATTATGCGATTGAAAAAAAAGGCAAAATTTCAGCGATTTTGAATATAAAAATTAGTTCTCACTTTCTTTTAAGTTTATTCCTGTGAACTGTTAAATTACAAAAAAAGAATAACAAAACTCCCACTTAGAAAAATAGTGAAGTAATGGCTGATTAAGAATGGTTTAACATACTTGGAAATTGACCATTCTGTCATTGGTGAAGTGATGGTCTGGCTAGATTAGCGTTCTTGGCAATTGACCCGTTTTACCTGTCCATACTGACCAAGAAGACAAGGTCCTTGTTTGGGAAGTAGAAAAGGGTAGGGAATTCTCAGAAAACTAAACACTTTGCACTGATTCCTTTTAATATTTTTTCTTAAGCGTACTATAGTACCAATAAGAAATAAAATTACAGTAACATTAGTGTTTTATAATTATTGTAGCTTCCATAGTACATAACATCTTCCATTCTAAACTGTAATACATTAAAATGTATATTAAATACATTTAATAAAAATATACAACTATAAAAAAACAAATATAGAGAGATATGTGTGTGATGTAAATATCACACGCACTTTGAGTTTATGTAAACAATTTTATTCCTAAAGAAACACGCGCTTTTTTACAATAAAATGTATTATTTTGTTAATATAAATTAGTTTTTGTTTTAAACTTATAACAAAATTTTGAAATATAATGCACTACTTGACTTTATAGAACAAGTTATTTTCTAACCTTTAGTTTGGTTTGTTATAAAAGTGTGTTTTTGTTAGTTTTTAAAACTGTGATTTATTTTTAACTTTTTAGTCTCAAACTTTTTTAAACAATTTTTTTCAAAATTTTTAATTTGAAGTCTTTTTATAATTGCCGAGTTCGAAAAAGTTTTCAAATCACTTTTTTTGGAACAGTCTTAGATTACAATTATGTTTGAACTACACTATCAGCTGTTGTCGACTTCCTGGCTCTGGGTAAACTTTGATTCACAATCCTTCCCCTGAAATCTCGCGTCCCTTGCAGGTCCTCTCTCTGGGCATCTCCGTCTTTCAATATTTTCAAGCAATTTTATTCCTCTGTCTATTCCAGTGTAACCTGTGTTGATTTCTAAACTAGCAGCTGTTGTGGGTGTCTTGGCCCTGTGTGAACTCCGGTCCACGATATTTCCTCCGGGTTTCATGTACCTTTCAGGTACTCTCTCTGGGCCTGTACATCATCCAATATATTTAATTAAAGCAATTTTCAGAGTGCATGTAGACATGTTCCCTAGCGACATCTAATATGTCATAACTGTACCATTTTCTATAAATCTGCTTGGTCATTCTTTACCCTGATGATCCTGGTCAGGACATTGGGACAAAGACCTTATGATATTGTATTCTCATCGGTCCTCATCACGTGTGCAAATTTTCAAGTCAATCATGCAACTCTTAAGTTATTGAAAATTACATTAAAGGATTCTGTTACATTGATAATTGCATCTAAGTAATTTTTTTATCCTGATGATCTTGGTCGGAACATTAGGACAAAGTTATGATATTGTATTGCCATTGGTTATCGACACGTGTGCAAATTTTCGAGTCAGACGACTCTAAGATGGTGAAAATTACGTTGAAAGATTCCTTTGCATTTATAAATTTAGCTTAGTCATTCTTTATCCTCACGATCCTGGTCAGGACATTAGGACAATCATGATACTGTTACAGTCATCTGTCCTTGACTACTTCTTCTTCTTCTTCTTCTTCTTCTTCAGATTACCCTCCCCTTATGTAGGACTTACAAGCCAGTGCCTAGGGTCAGATGCCTGTCGGGGAGCATAGGAACCTATGGACCGGATAGAGTGAAGACCTGGAAGCAGGTGGTCAGCCAAGCACCAGGTATGAGAGTGAGGAAGAGGATGATATGAAATGCAGGCGAAATGGATGACGGAGCAATTGGTGGAATGAGTGGCAGGGGAAACTGGAGCAGTTGGAGAAAGCCTGCCCTGACGCCGCTTTGTCCACTACAAATACCACATGCGGGTCCCTGGGTTAGAACCCGGGCCACCTAGGTGGTAGGCGAGCACGCTAACCGCTCGACCACAGCGCCACCCCAGTCCTTGACAGGTGTGCAAATTTTCAAGTTAATCAGACAGCTCAAGTTGGTGAAAATTACGTTTATATTGATACATTTAGCCAAATCACTTTTTCATCCTGATGATCCTGGACAGGACATTAGGACAAAGTCATGATATCGTTACACTGTCATCGGTCCTTGACATGTGTGTAAATATTCAAGTCAATCAGACGTCTCAAATAGCTGTAAATGATGTTACATTGTTAAATTTAGCCAAGTCAGTTTTTCATCCTGATGATCCTTGACAGGACATTAGGACAAAGCCATGATAGTGTTACATTGTCAACGGTCTATGACACGTGTGACAATTTTCAAGTTAATCAGACGACTCAAGTAGCTGAAAATTACGTTATTTTGATAAATTTAGCTAAGTCCCTTTTTATCTTGATGATCCTGGTCAGGATCTTAGGACAAGGTTATAATATTACTGTATTGTCATTGGTCCTTGACATGTATGCACATTTTCATGTCAATCAGACGAATGTAAATTGGTGAAAATTACGTCGAAAGGTTCCACTACACTGATAAATTTAGCTAATTAATTTTGTTCCTTCCTGATGACTCTAGTAAGTACCTTAGGATAAATTAAGTAAAAATTGAAGCTATTAACAGTGAAGCAACAAGATTCTAAAATAAGAACAAATTAGAAACTAAAAACTTCACTTATCTTAGTATGTTGATATTCTTTTTCTATTTTCTATTAGAAAAAAAGAAAAAGAATATCAACATACTAAGATAAGTGAAGTTTTTAGTTTCTAATTTGTTCTTATTTTAGAACCTTAGGATAAATTATGATACTATTGTATTGTCATCGGTGCTTGACATGTGTGCAAAATTTCAAGTCAGTCAGACGACTCTAAGAGGGTGAAAATTACGTCGAAAGATTCCGTTGCATAGATACTTACGTACATGTGAAGCTAATATAAAGAGTGTAAAAACAGCAAAGGCCCAAGTATAGAACCTTAAGGGGCATCTTTAGTAATAACACCTGGTTCAGAATCAACCATTTATCTTGTTTTGTAGATCCCACTGTGAGCAGAGCTTTGAGACGTTATGTCATACTATTTGAAACACGCAAAATGACTCATAATACACCCACCAGACGACATTACCTTCTTTTTTATTTTATTTGTTAAGTAAGATTTGAACCAATTTAGAGAGATCTTGCTAAAACCATCAAATTTTAACTTTTGCAGCAAGAGGTTGTGATCTATACTGTCAAATGCCTTAGCTAAGTCACAAAATATTCCCAATGGTGGTTCTTTTTATCCAAGACCATTACTTCAGAAGTTAGCATGTATGCGTCTATATGACCATGATGGTATGGTCCTATGTCATTGAAATATAGGCCATGTATAAGCTATTCATCGCAAGTGCATCAATAAATCATTTTAGTACATATAATAGTCGTTTATAAATATTTGCTAAATATCCGCCGCATAAGCGAAATGTAGCCGTTGTAGAACACGTACGCAATTTGCTCACAAATAGAAAACGGAGCTTAACCGTCAAATAAAACTTTCCAAATCGTAATCAGGAATAAAAAGTCTATCGATTTCACTATATTTAATTGATTTTTCTCGAGCCGCCCGTTTTATATATAATTACCAGCATTTTCAGCTGACATTCTTTTTGTAAATCCGAACAGAAATGATGAATGTTGTTTAATTCCATATATCTTATAACACACCTAAGTACCCCTTTCTCCATTACTTTAGAAAAGGCTGTCAAGAGCAAGATGGTCTTACAATTGGAAGTTTGTACAGCTGCTTAACAACTGTGTGTTTCATTTTTTTCTGGAAATATCCCTGAGAAAATATGATTGCATACATGACTAAAGAGGCTTACTGAATTCTGGTAGGCAATATTTTAATAATTTGGTACTTAACTCATCCTAACCATGAGAGGTTTTGCTTTTAAACCAGGTAATAACCTTTTCTATCTCTCTGGAAGTTGTGGAGTCTCCACAAATGTACAATTAATTTTGGAATATGCCCAAGTAAATAAGTTAAATACTACTTACCGTCCTTCATTACCATTATACTATGGGCATTCGTCATATCTGCAGCTACCATAGTAAAATCCTGGCAAACCATTCCAATTAAACACTCCATTTATGATAAATTCACTATTTCCCTACTTTCAACTTGGGATCTACTATACCAACAGATTAATAAAGCAACCGAATGATATTTCAATTTTGATCATGCAACCTTCTTCTTCTTCTAGCGAATTATTTACAGGTGCTTAGAGACGGACAGTGTGACCAAAACGGGAATCGAAACCTTTCTTCAAAAGCACTAAACTAGCAAGCACACTTAACTGCACACATAGAACGTGCATGTTTTTAGCCCTTCGGCTTTCTTCCATACTTGTTTTAATGTATACAGTTATGTGAGGAAAATAGTGTAATTAATAATTATTAATCTATTAATGAATGCAAAATTTTGGGCCACTTCAGTGAGAATTTCGCTACTTTTTTGGCCAGTGTTTGGTACTTTTGTGTTTAAAAATCCGTCAACTCTGGTTGTTGGCTACACTTGTAAAGTTTGGCGCCAAATACCCAAGGTAACTAGAGAAAGAAGGTAGGCCACTCCGACACAATTGCTGCCATTGGTTGCAAGCAACATACGTCACATGGAGGTCTGAGAGCGCGCGCAGTTCAGACAGCAACAGAAAGTGAGCGCTTTAAACCCGTTTCGACATATACCATTTAAAGCATTGACTGACAGTTCCAGTGCGTAAACACTTAAGCAATAAAGTGTAGAAAAATACAGTGATATGCGATAGAAAAGATACCTTAACTGAAAACACATTAGAAACGTTCGTCAACTCATTCTACTTATTACAAACCAATTTTACGACCGCCACCGAAACTACAACCAAAATAAGAAGTAACAAATTATTGTTTGATCTTAAAAGTAGACTTACATTTGATCATGTTGTTGCAGAATAAGTAGCTGACGCCCACTGCTGACACTTCCTCGCGTTCGTTTTTGTCATACTTACAGCTTTTAGTTTGTTATTTAAATGCCGTATCGTAATGAAAGTGTGGGTCCTGACGTATAGGGAAACAATTCTTTCATCCAATCCAGGAAATTTAGAGCAGAGCAAATCGTGCCAGTAAGCGCTTTCATCACTCCAGCACATTTTGAAACATAAAGCCATGGAATCCCACAAATATAACTTCAAATTCCTTCACTTTTTGGTACCACTGTTCAGTCGGCCGAACAAGTTCCCCCTTTGAAATAACTGTAATCCAGTCCTGTGGCACTTGTTTTGGCAAATTACAGTCACTGTCTTTGCTTCCCAAATTTTCTGTCTTAGAAATTAGTGCGTTAACACGTACCACAAAATGCATCTCATAGGGCAATTCGGCACGTTTTATTATGCTACTTCGTGCCATTTTAAATGCGCCCTGGCTCAGACAGAATGACTCAAACCCTTTTAAGATAAACAGAAAGATAAAAGGAAGCGAAATACAATGTCCTTTGTTTTGTCAAAGACTGTGCACCGCCTTATCCCAAACCGTACTGAAATTCAGGTATAACATGAACGAAAGGCTAATGACCCTTCCTGTATAGCTATGCAGTGCTTCTTTCACATTCGGGAAATACGGACAATATTTTCTTTCCCATTTTAAAGAAAAGGAGCAAGGTGCTGGAATTCATGGGCGTCGCGAAGGGGAGGCAAGGGAGGGCCGCGCCCCCTCTTGGAAATTAATGAACTTAATGTGCTGACTATTAAACTATTAATTTAATTTTTATGTAAAGAACAATTTCTGTTTAGCGCAAATTTATACGGTTATCCGCAACAAATACTATAACTTTTGACAACAAAATAATGAATTAATATTATCTGATTGCAAAATTCTAACATTTGGCCCCCCCCCCCCCAGAAAAAAGTCTGCCGACGTTCATGTTATTATTGTATCTTGCAAGTTAAGCTTTAAGTGGAGGGGATTGCAGTGTTATAAATCATTAAATAAGCTATCAAACTATGTATGTTGTGTCGTATGTGCGTTGTTATTCTTTGTACTGATATCGATATTCATTTGACATGTAGGTAAATGTTAGGTTATGTTGTCCCATTGAGATCGTATATTTAAATTGGTATAGTTCCATGTATAATGTTTTAGTAATAATATTTTATATCACCGAATACAGTATTTTAGGCGATTATAAAAACAGTATATCAACCTAACTTATTTAATGTAAAGAAAGCTGAAAATCTGGGAGCAACTGACTGCATTTTCTCAATGTACTATAGTCTACTGTCATTTGATTTTAATCAAAATCGTCAGAGCCATTTTTGAAAAAATTAAAACTTTCTATGTAAAGAATAGTCTGGACCTTCTAGAGGGTCCTGGATTAGTCTGGGTGGAGTTATGCTGTTCACAGACAGACACTTTTCTAAAACAGCTGCTTTTTTTTATTCATGGAGTCTCAAAACATGTATTTCCGGTGAAATTTCGATATAAATTTTTGGATGGAATGCAATAGATACCATACTAACTTTACTATGCTTACGTGACAGAGAAAGGAAAAAGTAAATGCGATAGAAACACTTGACTATCGGTAGCGTAACTGCACAAACTCTTGGCTTTTCATCACAATTAAGCGACAGCTTTCCGAGAAAAATTAAACTAATTTTCCTGTAGGTTGCAAAGCAATACTTAGCAATAAAGCATTGATCATTATCTGTTTGTAAAAGTGAATGTGGTCGAATTTGACCACATTTGAAATATTTGTTGTTTATTAACTAGTAGGGTAGGCTACTGTTTATTCCATTGAAGTTCGAAGGAGATATTCATTACAAAAATTGTGTAGTGAATATTACAAAAGTGCGCAATGTTGCAAGCACATGTGAAAGTGTAGTTGTAACTTTTAAACGACCAGTTTGTTGATGGTGATGTGATTGCCAGCTTAGATTCGATTTCATCGCATCACAGTTTTTAGTTTAAAACTAGTTATAAAGAAGCAATCGCTTGAAGCTTATACTACATTCAGATTCCAGTAACGTTGGAGCTCGATAATAGTCGAAGAGTGTACCAAGAAAGCAGTGTTCAGTGACTTTAGTTCAGTGTCGAGTAATAGCCATTTTGATTTCTATTCGGTGCACATATTCATCACGCGTGTGCTAGTGTAACTTATATTTCCTTATGGCGGGGGAGGCTCCCCCGCCACTTTCGGACGTTCTCGAACATGAGAAAAATATTCCAGTGACTATGGATATCTCCCCCGTAATTGATTCGAATACAGAAATAGTTAAACCAACTTTACAATACGATAATCAAGATACTGCACCATTTATAGTAGTATTAACTAGTTCAGTGGGTACCATAACCCAACTACATCCACTTAAATTGGGCAAACTAATATTCGAAAATCACCAAAATCTAGCAGTAGAGAAAATTATAAAAACAGGAAAAAATAGATTAGAAGTATTTCTACCCTCCGCATCTGCCGCGAATGCATTACTCAATTCAGACTTTGCTTCGAAAAACCAGCTGAAGGCATATATACCACATCACTATATACACACAAAAGGAGTTATACATAACATAGACACTGAAATCACAGAAACAGAAATCCAAAAATATGGACAAACTATAGAAGGTTATCCAATACAACATGTATATCGTTTTAAACGACGTGTGCTATCAGATAATGGGACAATAACCTACGAACCCACTCAAACATGCCTATTAACCTTTAGATCGCAAATGCTTCCACGAAAGTTTCGCTTATATTACAGCCAGTTTCCAAGTTCACCTTACAAAGAAAGAGTATTACAATGTTTCAAATGTGCTAAATTCGGTCATTCTACCAAAACATGTCGTGGTAATACCACATGTATGCGTTGTGCAGACAACCATATCACCTCAGATTGTGATAGCGACATCTTGAAATGCAATAATTGCACACTTCCACACCGTGCTAACGACAAACATTGCCCAGTTTTTCTGCGCGAACAAGCAATCACTGATAAAATATCATCTTTACGTATCTCAAGATACGAAGCTATACAGTTAATTCGTGGGGACCAGTCATACGCTAGTAAATTACATAGCCAAACAGATCCACACAACACAAACCCCGCTTCTACCAAAATAAATCAATTCATCCCAGATAAACCCATCATAATTCGTAATACTGTTACAAGACCTTACAAACATAAACCCTTCGAGATACCCCAGACACCTCCACAACACAAACGAATCAAATCGAATAACACTAAACCACATTTCCAGATTCCGTCCAATCAACCTTTCTACTTTACGGGGAGAAATAGTACCCGTGAATCACATACTCTCATATATCTACAAAACCAAGAACGCCAGGAGACATCTTCCGAGACACTTCCTATTAAACCCTCCCTTTCTCCTTTGTCCACTCAAAAAGTGGACAGTCAACTGTTCTTCAATTATCTAGAAGAAATGGGAAAACTCACCAGAAAAAATGAACCCATTCCGAGCGAGGCCTTGAATCAACTTCTATGCAAATTGATATCCTCAATCAGAGCTAACTAAATTGATCACACTCATAGCATGGCTCCTTTCACGATAGTTTAATGGAACGCCCGTTCCATAAAGCCAAAATTACACGATCTACAACATCTCTTAGAGAGATATCACATAGACATTATAGTGATTTCAGAAACATGGCTAACTCCTCAACAAACATTTCGATATCCTCCATTTCAGGTTATCCGACAGGATCGCTTGCATGGGGGAGGAGGAGGAATCATGGTTCTTCTTCATCCTTCTTTGTTGGTGTCCTCTTTTCAAACAATCAACAGTTTCGACGAGCAATTTCAGGCCATATTGCTCCAACTTCCTAGTTTGCAACTAATAGCAATCTATAATGCACCACAACATTATATTTCTCGTACTTTCTGGATGAATCATATACCATTACTTCCAAACAAAAACACCATAATCGGTGGCGATTTTAATCTTGGCCTTACTCCGAACCAAATTCGTTGTTCCCAACATAAGTTTTCCTTTCTTCATCAGCTAATAGAACATTTCCTTTTGCTTAATGACGACTCACCAACCCGATTTGGTCCTCCTCATCAACTTCCCTCATATCCAGATATATCACTGATATCATCATCGCTATGGCAAAATACCCATTGGAGAGTAAGACTTGATTCTATGGGAAGTGATCACTTTCCCATATTTATAAATATAGACAAACCACCTACTTTAGATGCTCGTCGACCTTCCATTCCTCGTCAACAAATACTGGATTGGAATGATTTTACCAACAGGCTAATAGCAATTTCATTAACATCTAACAAATCATACCCAACACAACATCCTATGGATCACGTGTCTTTCATTGTAGCAACGGTACTATCACATATATCTCCAACTCGGATACACTCTTCCAATACAACTAGGTACAAACCCATTTGGTGGTCTCCAGAATGTTTCGAGGCAGTTGCTAAACGTAGATTAGCATTAAACCAATACCGTCAAACACCAACCTGTAACCAATTTATAGTTTTAAAAGCACAATGCGCATCCACTCGACGCATCATCCGTTACCATAAACGCAAAGGTTGGCGAAAATTCTGTACGGAATTGTCACCATCAATTACTACCTCCACTATGTGGCGTAAACTACGTTGGTTCACACGACATACCGGACACCCTACTAATCCCATAGTCATGGACATACATCTTCAACAACAATTTCTAGAACAACACACTCCAGACTCGGTACGTAACAATCCTCTTTTTCTGAATTCCATGACACAGGAAGAACCTTTATTTGAGGGTGCACTAGCACTCATGTCACCTATTTCAACACACGAACTATCTAATGCACTTAATTCACATCATAAATCCACCGCTTCAGGACCAGATAGAATATCATACGAAATGATCAAACACTTTCCACATACCTTAAATCTTTTGATTACACATGGGTATTCATATATTCTTTACACAGGTCATATCCCAGATTCATGGCAACACTTCTACATCATACCACTTCTGAAACCAAATAAAACAGGAAGAGCAGCAAATCACTATAGACCGATTGTCCTAGCCAACACACTGAGGAAACTATTCGAACAAATTCTAAAAACCCGACTCACGTTTTATATGGAACGTTACGGTTTTTGGCCCAAAGGACAACACGGATTCAGAAAACTGTTCTCCACACATCACAACCTACTTCAACTAACGCATGACATACACGTCAATTGGACCCACAACCGAGGACTTCTAGCCCACTTCTTAGACATTTCCCACGCATACGATTCTGTACAGTTGGACATCCTCATCCCTATTTTAAGGAAACTTTTCATTCCAGCACCTATAGTACGATGTATTTACCACCTGTTTATTGACCGTAAAATTCAATTAAATCTACACTACTCATACACCCAAATTCGCTACAGTTCTCAAGGATTACCCCAAGGTACTCCTCTAAGTCCGCTACTATTTATTATTTATATCCAGGAACTTAGTACACTTCCTTTTAAACAGAGTCTTCTGCTCCTTTTTGCTGATGATATCCTCCTTTACTCTCCGGCAACGATTCAGGAAATCCGTTTATCGACACATAAGTTACAACATGACTTAGACTTGTTAGTGCAAACCCTCCTACGACTAGGGTTAAAACTCAATGTTAGTAAAAGTCATTCTATTTTCTTTAAACGCGGCACACCAATTTTACAATCACCGTTACATATTGACGGACATCCTATACCTCTCACGCAGTCAACCAAATTCCTAGGCTTATATTTTGACCATAAACTATCCTGGAAAAATCATGCTGTGTATCTTCACTCCACCCTTAGATCAACCCTTCCCATATTTAAATACATACAAGGTCGACATTGGGGAGCACACCCACGATACCTATATATCATATTTAAAGCCCTTTGCCAATCGAAAATAGATTACGGAGCCATCACTATAACTGCATATCCAGTTGGAATGCAAAATAAAATTACATCCATAATTTATCAAATTGGTAAACTCATTTTAGGGATCGGTGGTAAACCTGCTACTCAAAAAGTTTTTGCCGAATTAGCAATACAAAATTTCGCCGAGCGGCAGATAACCCTAACCCCTGGATTACATTAGGCATTAAAACTTCATGTAGGCGGAAAAAAGAATTATATCAGGAAATAAAATATAATAACAACAAAAATTTAGAAATTTACTATAAAAGATATTGCAAAATCCTCAAAGAAACAATAAAAGCCGCTAAAATATTGCATGATAAAAAACAGATATGTAATTCTGGAAATAAAATAAAAACAATTTGGAATATAATAAAGAGAGAAACAGGAAGGTGCGCCCAAGAAACCCCCCCCAATAATACTGAACACTGATAATCTAGTAATTAGTGATCCTCAGATGGTAGCAGATACTTTTAACAATTTCTTTCTGAATGTAACAGACAAATTAAACATCAAAGTTGGAAACAAGGAACCGTCCCTAAACTTTTTAAGAACTTCATTAACTGATGAAATCCCTAAATTTAACATGGATATGACAACTGCATTTGAAATTAACAGTGTAATAAATTCCCTTAAGTCTAAAAACTCGTCTGGATATGATGAAGTAACAAGCAAAATGCTAAAAGCATGTTCACATGAAATAAGCATTCCTCTCAGTTATTTATGTAATGAATCACTAAAGACTGGAATATTTCCTGACAGAATGAAATACTCAACTGTCAAACCCCTTTTCAAAAAAGGCAAACAAAATAATGCAATCTACAAACTCTCTCATGAAGTGTTGACAGCGTTAAATGATAGTATGCATGTGGGTGGCATTTTTTGTGATCTAGCAAAAGCATTTGATTGTGTAAACCATGAAATTTTGATAGGAAAACTACAGTTCTATGGGATAAAAAATGAAAATCTAAATTGGTTTATATCATACTTAAAAGGAAGAAAACAAAGGGTCGAAATCAGCAATCCCAACCAGTATAACAACAACACATCGGATTGGAAATCAATTAAACATGGCGTTCCCCAGGGATCGATATTGGGGCCTCTATTATTTTTAATCCACATAAATGACCTCCCACTATACATAAATAACATTGCTAGTATCTATCTATTTGCAGATGATACCAGTGTCCTCGTCAAAAGCAAAAATTTAAGTGAGTGCGTTATCAAATTAAATTATGTACTAAACTGCATGTCAAATTGGTTTAAAGCAAACAAACTGTCAGTAAACCTTGAAAAAACAAAATTCATTAAATTCATAACTAATCGTTCACCACATACCCATATAGAAATAGGAATCAATGATATTTTACTGGAACAACCTAATGAGGTAAAATTTCTAGGTCTCCAAGTAGACAACCACCTCGATTGGAAGTCACATATTAATTACATTACACCTAAGCTTAATGCAGCATGTTATGCCATCCGATCTCTGGTTAACTTCCACACAATTGACACACTGAAGTTAGTTTATTTCGCTTATTTTAACTCCATTATGGAATATGGAATAATGTCCTGGGGAAATTCAGTGTATAGTAAGAACATATTCCTAATACAAAAGAAGGTTATACGAATAATATGCAACACCCATAGAAGGCAGTCATGTAGAGATCTATTTCGGAAACTGGGTATATTAACCTTACCTTGCGTATATATACTATCTATTTTAAAATTTTATGCTAATAACCAGAATTGCTTTACAACTAACATGGAAATTCATACGTTTAACACTAGGCAAAAAAGAAATATACATCGTCCCAATGCCAAACTCTCTTGCTTCCAGAAAGGTGTTTATTGTGAAACAATTAAAATATTTAATGCTCTCCCCAGTAATCTAAAGGAAAATGTTAGCAATTTCAGAGTTTTTAAAGCTTCCCTCAAAGAGTATCTCTGTGATAAGTCATTTTATTCTGTAGAGGAATATTTAAATCAATAATCAGCCTAATGTCAGATCAGTTGTATTGTTCGATAGGTACCAATTAGGGAATTTAGTATAACAAGGGTAGCTGAAAATACAATAATGACGTGCAGGCTACAAAAAGCCAACTAATTGATTACAATTTAAGTGCCAATATTAAGTAACAGTGTTAATATGTTTGTTGATATTTTGAAAATGTATATTTGAACAATCATGTTGGACACGCTTTATGTAAAAGTAAGGATGTAAATAGATATTCTGTATATATGAACATAATTGAAATGTTGTCTACTCTGTACATTACATACTATGTAAGAATTAAAATAGGTATGCTATGATTAATGTGCACAGTTAATATTTTGAGGTCGCTTATCTTAAATTTGACACACTTAACACATGAGTAAGAATACTGTTTACTAATAAGCTAAATGTACATGTGTAACCTGTTAGAACGTATTACTTAGCTATAAATTTGGACTGCTTTTTCATACAAGCAAAAATGTAAACATTGAAGCAATGACACAGTCTGTAAAAGCCAAGTAACATGATTTTGTACATGTATAATAACTATGTAAGTGTCAATGCACTAGAAGTATTATCTTCATCTCGTACTTAACAGCAAAACATGAAACCTATACATGTTTTGCATGTTTTTATGCATTTAATTGTAAATGCTTTTGACATGTTCTATGTTCAAGGTCTGACTGACCATCATTGAACCTACAGAACGCAATCTAATCTAATCTAATCTAATCTATTCCTTTTATAGCAAAACTCTTTCTCTTCACAGAGACACCGCTGTTCTCTAAATTGCAACTAGGCCTTAATATCCGTTTACAGTGCAAAATAGGATCACGGAAGCAGACACCGATATATTTAAAAATATTTAAAGCTTTCAAATCATTCCAGGGAGGGATGTCCCATAGGAGACCTCCCTTATATTATCTCAAATATGATCAACTGATCCCTAAAACCTAATTTATTCTGTCTAACTGGCAAAAACATGATGTTACTACCCCTAAACAGTTTGCATACTTCCTAGACCAGTTTTCTCAATCTTTACAATCACCCCCTCAGATTATATATACTGATGGATCACTATCTGACCATGGGGCGGGAGCTGCATATTTCAATCAAACCACGGATACCAGAGACTCATTCACTCTTCCACGTTATTTTTCTAATTATTCAACAGAAATATACGCAATATACCAAGCTCTATATTCTTTACGTCATATACATAATTCCACAATCCTACTCTGTATCGATTCCTACAGTGCTATACAAACTCTTAATAGATTCCAAATAAAACCTTCTCTTGATTGGTGGGAAATATTATGTTTCCACGAACTAGATTCTTTAGATCAACGACATAACATGACACATATGATATGGATACCTGGACATTCCAACATAACAGGTAATGAGTACGTAGATAAACTGGCCAAAGCAGCTGCCAATAATTCTCCCCCAAATCCATCACCAGGAATACACATCCAGGACGTCCGACAACATATTACTCATCATATCGATACTTATTTCCATCTACCTAAATCATCTAAAACACCATGGTTTTCAGTGGGAAATGTAGATAAAGAGGCTATATCTCTGGCAATGAAATTGAAATTAGGCGTAGCACCCACCCCGGCTTATTTATTTAAGATCGGAAAACGCGATACAGATTGCTGTGAGTGTGGTCAGTTTGGCGATGCAGATCATATATTCTTTCAATGCCCTAAAAATTACCAACATTCGACATCTCTATATTCACACATATGTGCACGTATTGGACACGGTCCCTGGAATATTTCCTCACTTCTAAATTGGAAAATACGTTATATAGCACCACTTCTTCTTCGTTTCCTCAGAAAATGTAAAATGAAACTATAATACTAACAGCATAATAAGAACATATGTATATTCAAATTACATCTTATGTTACATCTACATCTCTACTTCATCAAAGACACCAGACGCGGAAATCCAGAATACACTGGATACAGCGTCATTAAATAAACCAACAACAACAACAACAAAGTTCGAAGGAGATATTCATTACAAAAATTAAACGCATCTTATTTGTGTAGTGAATATTACAGATGCAATGCGATCATTCTATTATGTTACAGTACCTGGGTGACCGAGCTTCGCTCGGATTTTCTTTTCTTTTCCTTTTGATTAATCGTTTATCTACTTATTTAGATAAACTTGAAAAGCAAAATGTTAGCTAAATATAAATTTTTATCATAATTGTTGGAGCTGTTTCCATGACGAGACCTTTAATATCCTGGCTTGTTTGTTGAAACTGGCCCATTAAAAGAGAAATTATGGCCAAAATAAGGTTTAGAGTAATTGTGACTGTTACTCGTAAAATTGCGTTGTTTGTTTGTTTGTTTTTTTTTTCCAGGAATGACGCCTATATAGATAAACTTAATAAGCAAAACCCTGTCTGAATACAAAATTCGATCGAAATCGTAAGAATTACTCATTTAACTATATAGGAATATAAATATAGTAGGTACTTTAGCTTTTGTACATTGGCACGGTGGGACTTTTGTTTTCGGTATGTTTCACTCGCTTTTGTTCAACTGAAATACACGTTGCCATAGAATTTCAACATCAAAATGTGGTTTTCAAGGGAAAGCAAAATTTTTCCAGTAATCTAATTCGCAACGAAAATCTAAATTCTTCAGTACGAAAATGGGGAAGCCCGCAGCACCCGAAAGCAGAACATGTGTTAAAAACAGAACTATCCATAAAAAGCAGTGTATGTTAAGAGCGTTCGATGATGTGTCGAGAGCTCTTATGAGCTGTCCAACTGACACGAACGAAGAGAAATTGTTTACTGTGGATGAAAACCAAAGGAAAAAGTTTCTAAAGGCATTAAAAGATTGGGGCTCTATAAAAGTTGTCGCTTCCGTTTGTCGGAGAAGAAGATCGCGGTGCCGGAGGAGAAGTTGTTCACGAAGGAGAAGGAGAAGTTGTTCAAGAAGAAGGAGGAGGTGTTGTTCAAGAAGAAGGAGAAGGAGAAGTTGTTCAAGAAGAAGGAGGAGGAGAAGTTGTTCAAGAAGAAGGAGAAGTTGTTCGAGAAGGAGGCGTAGAAGTTGCTCAAGAAGAAGACGACGTAGGTCCCGTTGCCGAAGACGAAGTGGAGACAGAGATATGTGATGGAAATTAACAGTTACAAATCAAAGCCGGTATCATTAAGTATCAGCTAGAAACCTTGCAAAATTAATTAGTGTATAAAAATAATCGTTGCGATACTACTGTATTTAGGCTTCTAAATTATACAAGTAATGTTTACTCAACTTCAGTAAATATATTTTGACCAAGCAATTATACCTGCATCAATTTGTAAAAGTGGAGAAAGCGTTGAGACATTGTTTACACATATCTGGTTATTGATGGTAGGAGTACATAGAGTCTGAAAGGTAGAACTGGAACTTAAAAATTCAATGCCACAACTGGGATTTGAACCACAGACCTTCCGCTTCCCGGGCGGACGCTCTAACCACTGAGCTATTGCGACAAACTGCCAGAATGGCATTAAATTCTCAAACCAGTTCGTATTTCTCCTGGTAAGCGGAAGGTCTGTGGTTCAAATCCCAGTTGTGGCATTGAATTTTTAAGTTCCAGTTCTACTTTTCAAACTTTGCCCACCACCTAGGCGGCCCGGGTTCGATCCCAGGGACCCGCATGTGGTATTCGTGGTGGACGAAGCGGCGTCAGGGCGGGTTTTCTCCGGGTACTCCGGTTTCCCCCGCCATCTCATTCCACCGGTGCTCCATCTTCATTCCATGTATCATCAGTGTCACCGCCTGCGGTGCCGTAGTAGTAAAAGCGGGCGTTAAACACTACTACAACAACAACAAACTTTGCCCACACACGGCTTGTATGTTTAAAAACACCAACAGTAAGTTTGTTGGCATAAATAAATAATAAGTACATAGAGTCTCTAACACAGGTCCCTGTCATCCTGTTCATATACTCACACTAACCTAGGTGTGCTTACCTAACATGGGCTGCACGTGAACGGCACGGGGCCGTTTCACATACACATAAGCATATACATATTCTCAACTCTGTGTGCAAGAACAAAATCGTATGCAAGATCGTGTGGCAAACTATTGTATTTCCTTTGATTAATGTCCAATATTTGGCTGTTCAAATATACATACTACCCAATTTTTTGACAGGAAAAATACAAAGATGCACATATTCACTTGTTAAATCCAATTCATAAAAGAAATACAGATCGAAAGTCAGGCATGTGTTGAGTATAAGAACAGGAACCTATTTATTGAAAAAATCTAACACTTGGTTTAAAACCTTGCCACTCTAGCGGATTTCAATCTCTCCATTAGGTTTATACTCGCGTCCGCGCATGTGCTATAGCAGCAAGATGTCGTGAGGATCATAGGCTCCAGAATTAAGGTAGTTAGTCTAGTTGTTATTTATTTATTATTATCATCATTATTACTATTACTGTTCTTCTCCTTCTTCTTCTTCTTCTTCTTCTTCTTCTTCTTCTTCTTCTTCTTCTTCTTATTATTATTATTATTATTATTATTATTATTATTATTATTATTATTATTATTATTATTATTATTATTATTATTATTATTATTATTATTATTATTATTATTATTATTATTATTATTATTATTATTATTATTATTATTATTATTATTATTATTATTATTATTATTATTATTATTATTATTATTATTATATCACCGTTACTGTTATTACTATTATCATTATGGTTCTCATTATTCACCTTGAAGACATGGGCGTCGCGAAGGGGGGGAAAGGGGGACCGCGGCCCCCCCTTGGGAATTAGTGAACTTAATGGGCTGACTCTTAAACTATTATTTTAATTTTAATGTAAAGAACAATTTTAATGAGCACAAATTAATACGGTTATACGCAACAAATACTATAACTTTTGCCAACAAAATAATGAATTAATATTATCTTGATTGCAAAATTCCAACATTTGGCCCTCCCCTGGAAAAAAGTCTGCCGACGTTCTTGCTGGAATTACCTTGCAATTATACAATACTTCGATGATATTTCACAAATAAACGTAATTTGCAATTAATCACATTATTTTACAACCTCAAATCAGATTTTCTCTAGTTTTGATCATTGAGGTCATCTATGAAAACGCGCAATATGTATAACTAAAATTATTTATAGTTGTTTAATGTATTAAAATATGCACAGCATATATTTCAATGATAAAAATCTGATGTGCTATATACAAATGATTTTCTTTGCTCACTCTTGCGCAAAGTATTCTTACCAAGGCTTATCCTTCTATATATTCATGTTAACAGAGATAAACTTTCATTACACATTATAAAGGATTCATAGGTGAAAGCGATAGACAAACCTTCTCCCCCACCCCTCTCTCTTTCTCTCTCTTTCTCTCTTCGTGTCAAATATATTGCTATTTTCAAAAATGATAGCTGTCGTAATTGTGTTATTTATTTCATTTTCCTCTGCACTGCATTTTCATATTGTTGTAAAAGAGTGGCCACACAGCTATTCTTAGAAGAACAGCTCAGTCAATAAAATACTGTCTTAATAGGGAAAGAATGTCAGTATCACATTCTGTTTTCGTTTATTACATTATTATAAGGCCTTTTAATAAGGGCTATGTTGCAGTTATAACCTAAATCCTAAAGAAAGTGAAAAAGGCGTGTTGAAAGCTCTTAACAAAGTAATAATTGCACGATTATGTGGCACACTGTTGTTCCTTCCTCCTACAGATAATTTTCATTTCTGTTTTACGAAATATTACACAATGAGAGCTTTGTTTTTGTTCAATTAAAACGCCTGCGTTGACATTTCATGTCAGAAAACAAGAAAAGTAGAGTAGAGACACTTAGATACTACCATGGGATTTGAATTATACCGTAAAATGTAAGCTGCACGTGTGAATATCGGTACTACGTGACTCCCGTGTCGTCATCAGCAGACAGCTCTAGGAAGAGCGATTGCGCGGGAAGCGGGAAGAGCAGGGGCGGTTTCTCAGAGGAGGGAAGGGAGGAACATCCTCCTCAAGTTTTTTTATGAATTTATAAATGCTATATTAATGTTAAAATTCAAGCACTATTGAATAAATTTTGAATTCGAAGCCATTATATTAAGGTATGCTGGTTTATACTGCGCACGGTTTATACCACGTGATATCTTACGAGTGTCCGCGCAGCGGAGGAAACTTATCTCTTTCCTCCACTCCCATAGTAAATGTGCATAGAACATAGCGCTACAGCGGCCAGAGAGAGAGAAACAGATTTTTAATGCAGCTTATGAGAAGCTGAGGAGGAGTTCCTCCTCTCGAACTGCGCCTGCGCTAAGTCCCTGAAGGCTGGAGCGTTGCGGATAATTCATCTCTGAGGCGCGAGATTGGAACCGGCAAAGGTATTAATACTATTGCTGCCATCTAGTGATTTTATTTTCAACCAGATCTATTAACAGGTCTTTTCCCATGATCACAGATATGTTGATCATTGTGCATCGTAAACCTTTGTCACGTATTTTGTTGCTGCTTCTTTTTCAGTAATGTTCTACTGTGTTTCTTCCAATGCGCGAGTATAAGACGATGAAGTTTTGCATTTTTAATTTGTTGTTATAACGTTGAACAATGACTGACAGTGAAAGTGTTTTAGTGTTCGGAGAGTTTAAAAGACTCACATTACAGGAACAAATAATTGTTATACAGAAGGGACGACCAACGCCACCAATGCCTGGACTCATGTGTGCTACTAGCAAAGGCGGGAAGTTGAACTTCTCCACAACTTGGTACGAAAAAGTCAATTGGCTAACAGGTTGTGAAAAAAGGCAAATTCTCTTGTATTTTGTTCTCCAACTCGAAGGATGTTTGATGTTAAGAATCTGGGCCAAGGAATTCAGAGGCATGAAAAATCTCGAGAGCATCTCGACAATGCACTAAAATCAACAATCTTCGGTAAAAGTGAATATCGCATCAATCTTGCGTTAAGTGAAGCAGCTAGGATTTCTCGCGCCAAACACAATGAACAAGTGAAGCAAAATCGACACGTATTATCAAGTTTAGTGGATATCGTGTGTCTGTTAGGAAGGCAAGAACTAGCTGTCACAGGACACGATGAAAATGAATTATCACCAAACAAGAGAACTACCGCGAGCTTTTTAAGTTATTAATGAAACGCGACGAAGAACTTCAGACACATTTAAATAATTCTAAAGCATTCATCGGCTTGTCAAAAACCATTCAAAATGATTTAATTTAATATGTTTCAGGCCTTGTAAGGAAAGAAATAGAGGATGAAATTCATAAAGCTGCTTTCTTTACAGGGGAGGCTGATGAAACTTCGGACGTGTCTCTCAGAGCAGTGCTCAATAATTTTAAGATATGTAGATCCATGTGGCTACATTCAAGAACGATGTTTTGGTTTCCACAGTGTTAGTGCAGATAGAACAGCCAATGCCCTATACAAATTACTAGATCAGCAGTTAGAGCCGTTGAATTATGACAGAAAACTTGTTGCCCAGTCTTATGATGGCGCTGCTGTTATGGCCGGAGAACTAAACGGCTTGCAGATGAAGATCAAGCAGAAAGCAAAGCAGGCATTATTTGTACACTGTCATGCACACAGGCTTAATCTTGTGCTATCACATAGCTGTAGTATCATTGCTCAGTGCAGGGTCTATTTTGCTAGTATCAGTGGTTTGTCCGCATTTTTTCATCAATCCTCAAAACGAATGGAGGCTCTTACCAATATGATCAAACTTAGACTATCTAAAGATGCTCAAACCAGATGGAACTTCAAATCTCGTTTGGTAGAATCTGTAAAATTGCTCAGGGAAGGTCTTCTGGCAATGCTTTCCGAAACGCTGGAAGAAACAAAAAACTGGGATGATGCTACAATTAGAGAAGCAAACGGCTACATTCGTCCATTGGAAGACTTTGAATTCAACTTCTTGCTTTCGGTTTTCACTGGAGTATTTTTGAAAACTACCATTCTTTTCGATATACTCCATCTTAAAACCAATTATATTGATTTACGCGTTAGGAGAGTTCTTGAAATGGTTCATTTCCTGCATAAATCTAGAAACGACGCAGCCTATAATGAACACTTCATATCGGCTGCTAATGTAACCGGTGACGAGTTTCATAAAATTAAGAAAAGGCGCCTTGCAGCTGTTGATCTCAAAACTCATTTCCGCCAGTCGTATTTCAACATAATCGATACGCTAGCAATGCAGATGGAAGTCAAGTTTGAAGATTTTAAGAAATTATTATTTATTAATTTGCTCGACGCTTCGAAATTTGAACATTTTTCCAAGACGTTCCCAGATGTTGAATTTTCATCCTTATTGAACTGTTTCCCGGAACACTTTGATAGTGAGTTGCTTAAAAACGAACTTGTGGTGGTTTGCAACAACCGTGATTTGCAGCAGAACTGTACCAAAGTCCAGGAGTTAACAGTTCTCTTCGTTAAGGAAGGCATTCATAAATGTCTTCCCAACGTCTACAAATTGGAATACTTAATTTCTACGATACCTGTGTGGACAGCAAGTGTTGAAAGAACCTTTTCTACACTGAAAAGAATAAAAACTTCCTATATAAACACTATGGGTGAAGACAGACTATGTTCTCTTGCTCTCATGTCTATCGAAAAAGACGTTGTTACAGCTGGAAGAAGTTCCAAAATGGCATGATAGAGTAATGGAAGATTTTGCGACAGCGAAACAGCGAAGGGCAGAGTTATTCTATCAGTAAAAGGTATTGCATTTTACCCTTGCAAATGCATGCGATTTTTGCATGAATTATTATTTAAGGTTTCATAATTTTATGCAGTTAAATTCTTTCCTCCTCTAAACAAATGTGCACGAGCCGCCACTGGGGAAGAGGCCCCCCGGCCAAATACCTGTGATGTTATGTGTCAGTCAGCCAGCTTATTTGTCTAGTGTACTAGTGAGTGAGGTTTAAGGGTCCATTGACAGCTAGGTCATTTAGGTCCTATTTGTCCATGTTGTGAGTTGCTAAATAGTAATGCACTAAACGCGTAGTGATCTTCATTACTTTTCTATCGAAGATATTCTTGCTACAAAACAATGTGTTCCTTGCAAATTTGCTGTTTCTGCTTTACGCTCAGGTATGTCGGGTTGACACTGAGGGAGTTTGATTTATATGGTAACCAGTGGCGGCCGATGCGTAAAATAACAGGGGGTTCATTACTTTTGGCACAATATGCAATTTACCTTTCTAAGTTACATAAAGTATTTCGGTAGCTCTAAAATTACCTTAAAATGAGCTTAATGGCGTTGAATCATCTGTAGAGGTACATTTGTACAGAAACTCCATCCTCCTTTCCTTTTTGGTGGTGAATCTGTCTATGACTCGTTGAAATCTGGAAGATTGTGGATCATTTCCTTATCAATAGACAGCATGGCAAGAGCAGACAGCCTATCTTCATCCATGGTACTTCTAAGAAATGTTTTGATCCGTGACAAAGTGGAGAAACACCTCTCTGCCTCACGTGTCATTGGAATAGAGCACTAATGTCAACAATTTCATAACATCACCAAAGAGTTCTTGCAGGTTATTTTCAATTAAAAACTTTAGCAAAACTATTGCACTTTTCATTTCTTGAAAATCATTTCGAGAATAAATGATCTGTAGTTCTGTTTTTAACTTAGCTTTATTTAAACCAAAAGAAAATTTTGGCTATAGCAGTTTCAACTTTAGACCATATGCTTGATTCACAGTTGTTGTCTGGTTGCTAGAATCTTCAATGTATTGAAGACATTCTAGAATAGCCTTTTTATTCTCATGAACCATAAGAACTTCTTGATTTGAAGTTCCATCTTGTGGCTGATCCCAGAGGGACTCTTCGTTTCACAATTGCATCCAGAACAGCTACTCTTTGAGGTGAGTGAGAGAAGAATATTGGTATATCTGCAATAGTACTGAAAAACAGTTTTACTTGTTTATTTTGACTTGTAGCTTGAGCAAGAATTAAGTTCAGTTGGTGTGCATAACAATCCAGATAATGCTTGAAATGGTATCCTTCTCGTACCATTGCTTGGACCCCTGCATGTTGGCCACGCATGATGCTGGAACCATCATAACTTTGAGATATTACCTTTTCTTTCTCTGTTCTTGGACATCAGCAAGGACACTTTTAATGCAAGCTGCTAAGGAGGAAGTGTCGTTTCCAGGTGAATTTAAAAATTTCCAAAATCTTTCAACAGGCTCTCCAGTAGATAAATAACGAAATACTATAACCAACTGAAATTTAGAAGACATATCAGAAGTTTCATCTGCTATCGCAGACAACATCTGCCTTAGCTATTTCAGGATTGATTTCCTCCTGGGCACACATGTAACATACACTCTAATAAATCATTTTGTATGTCCTTGGATGTACCCTTAAAAACTGTAGCATTATCCATGTGCTGTTTTACAACTGCATCCAAAGCTGGAGTGAAATTTATTAGCCCTCTGAATATTCCAGGATTTTTCAATTCTGCAGTTTCATCATGTCCACATAAGGCAAGTTCGTACTCACCGCAGAACTTAATACAGTCAATTATTTTGGAAAGAACATAGCGATTTTTCCTTGCGTTGCCATTGTGTCTTTCTATATTCTGTCTGAAAGCTGAGCTAAGCTGTTGCCTAATTTCTGTTTTTCCAAGGACTGATAAATTTAAATAAGCATCCTTGTGTGCAATAGATTCTTCGTGCTTTTTAACTTTCTGTGTTAAATGATTTAGATCTGACACGCCAGTGCACGTCCGGCTTGTATCTTTACCGTTAGCAAACAGCAAGCACGGAAAACAAAATAGCTTATTTGTGGAAATGCAACCGCAAATCCAACTATTTCTGTTAAATGTATTTGCATTAAAAGACCTGCAAAATGTCTTATCTCGGCTTGTTTGCACCTGTTTTAATTTGAGAGGAGGTACCGGCTTACCAAGCTTCTTTACTTCACACTTCTCTTCTGAGCTTAAAGCTGAGAAATGTGTTTCTAAAAGATATCAAACGCTGTTCATTCATCTTGGAAAACAAACTCTTAAGAACAGATGAATATCTTAAACACTAAAGCACAAGTAAATAACTCAACAATACACTGTACTGCTAAACGATTGTAGACAATGACTCCATTATTACAAAGAGAAAAGTGTTTGTGACTGCTTTTAGTTTGGATCCGTTTGTGAGTTTCCGCCAGAGTTCAACATGTGGTTGGAGCTGGTGGCAGAACCAGTGCAAACAGACATATTCCTAGACTTAACGTTACAGTTCACACCTAGCGACTTCCCCTCTCGCCTCTCCCTGCCAAAAGACCACCTATAAACCCTCAGACAGAGGTTCACAAGAGAAATTGAACCTCGGCACGGTTGCGCTCTACCTGAAAGACTTTTCATGTCATAAAATACTTTGAAAGTTCAGATAAAATTATCTAATATGAGAATAAAACAAAGAATGGTTGTTTAAATATATACACTATAATTGGCATAATCAACTTTCTCTGGGGGTTCACCGAACACATGGGACACGCCGCTCCTGATGGTAACACAGCAGTTTGTGTTTACACACTAGCATAGTCGGCATGCCGCGTAGTCATGTAATTTATGGAATAGAAATACATAATTCTGGGTTTGACTTATACAAAATTTTCACAGGACACATTCTAAAGTTTATCCTAATTCGGTACTTACACATTAACCACCTGAGGTATCTACTGCTATGGAACACTATAACCCCGATCCGCTGTGACTAATGTAGTTGACTAATTAATTATTCGTAATTTGAACATACATATTTTGTTAACTGCAGAGTTCTTGCCTTTTCTGCAACAAGCTGGATTTTAGAATACTAGTTGGAAACTCCGAAACTAGTCCTGCAGTATATGAAGTGCCACTTCTTCTTCTACACAAAACAGCTCAGAAAGGAACTGACATCTTCTAGGACGTCTAAAACAGCTCGGAAACTATCCAAAGTATCTAACAACTGATTTCAGTAAAGGTAAGTAAATTAAAGCATTACTTATTTGTGTATAATTTGAAACACTATTTCCTGCAGCACCAATGATTCATTTGAGTCTCAAGCATAGTAACTGCCATCTAGTGGTGGAATCTGTGAACTTCCTCAGTAATCAGACTTTCTCTCTTCTATAGGTTATGCATTTTAAATTCATACCTGATTGCACACATTGTTGCAGACTGCAGTAATGTAAAACATATTTATGTTTATCTGACAGCTGTAATGGAGTATTATAATTGTAATCAGAGTCTTTCAACTGGACTGGGGTGATGTAATTTCTTTTAGCCGGGCTAGATCAGCGGCGAGCCTGAATAACTCTTTTCTGGTGCTATTCATATCCAGGGTGCAGTACGGGTCAACACTTAATTAAAATGATTAATCTCCAGATCCACATTAAAAGTTTGTGTATTGTTTTGATATATAAGCACATAGATTATACAGTTTCATGGCGTGGCATCCTTTCTACAACATGCTACGGGGTTCACACTTCCCCAACATGGACTATATATATTTGTAAGTTCACAATCTACTTTCTATTTTTATGCTGCTTTACTAATTATATACTTGTTCTCTGTGCTGTTATTTTTGTGATCTTTCACAACAAAAATGCTCATCCAAAACAACACTTTACACAAGTAAATTGCTAAATTATATGCGGACTTCGCCTTTTCCATGTAACACCTGCTCAAGCCATTGAAAGAAGACAATTGAATATACACTTTTCTGACTATAATTCATCATGAATTTCTTTAGGATATTCCAGATCCACATCCAATACATATCCATATTCTGCATGCGACAGTATGTTTAAGAAATCGGTGGCATTAATTTGAACTTTAGTTAACCATAAGTTCCCCATAAGGTATGTTATCATTAAACACAATTGAAGCATATAAATCATTTGCGTCAAAATATGATAATATTTAGGAGGCAAAGATTCATTATAATTACTCATGCACTTGTTATTTGCCTTAGAGTAATATTTTGTGACAGTGCATAGGCCACCTCTAATTCCCGATTTGAAAAACTAGCACTTCTTTGTAAGTGATAAGCAATATTTCAACACTAGTCGTCTTAAGCATGGCATGAAAGGCTTAAAAGTCAAGAATAGTATAATAATGGAGGGGGTACAGTTTATATAAATTTAGACATAACTATATGAATTTTTCAAAAATATCTGCTAATAACAGTGTATTAGTCTTGAGAAATAAATCACTCTATTTACCTAAATGTTGTATATTGAATTCTCTCCATACTATTTGGGCATGCACATATTCCTCTTGTGCTATATTATCAAAGTGTGTAATGTCAGGCAACAATGTTTCATGCAATTTCTCAATGCAATCTAAACATGTATAGGGAAATATGCCTTTCTGTGTAACCAATTCAAACTACATAGAATTGGCATATGCTGAGTTCGTAATTTTGAGGTCGTCGGGGTTTAGCATATCAGCTAAGTTACTCAATTTCTCATCTAAGAATTTATAACTGTCCAGAAATCTGAAATATATACTTTTCCCATTGGAAGTGTACCTCTTACTGAATGAAAGGTAGTTCTCAGACGTCTGTGGAATGAATGTAATGGGTTCTCTGTCGTGCCCAAGTGTTTCACAAGAAAATGTGCATCATACTTTGATAGACAGTGGAAAATGATTGATATAAAATTTGGTACTTTTCTGTTCAAATTAGATGACCATGCTCCCAAGGTACTTAGATGTGACACAATCGCAACATTTGCTTGTGTCTGACTCAAACTTGCAGTTGCAAAGGTAACATTTTGTGGAATTTCTGAAATTTCTTTTGTCTTCAGCTGTCATAGTTAACTTTTTTTGTGAATATATGTCAATTATGTCATCTGCAATTAGTTGTAGTTCCCATAAAAAAGTCTTGCAGTGGCACCTCTAAATAACTTAAATTTTGACAAAGTGTCATCGTAATGGCATACTAATTTTAAAGCGATTGAATAAGCTTCATGTGTCTGAACTTATCTTGTCCAACTGCTGTCATGATATGGTTGACACAAGTGGACTTTATCAAGTATCGCTTCTTTATCTGCATATATCACAAATGGAACTGGTGTACATTTTGAATAAACATTAAATTCCACTGCATCATTCTTACCTATTTAAGGCATAGTTATAACTAGGGCTAGGAGGTTCATGCATTTGCATGTTTTTTCATAGAGGTTAAAAATGTATGCTTTTACATTGTGTGCACGAATTATGAAATTTTCAGTTATTTGGACATGATTTTATGGTGCATGTAACTGCATATTTTCTTGATTTTTGATAAATGCATAATATTTCGATATTATAGCCCTTATATTGCATATTTTAATTATTTTTATGGTCTTTTATATTTTTTCCCCATCTGTATAATACGGCAAAATTAGGACAAACTCCCCTCCGAAGGAGTGTCGCCTTGCCGTGGCGGAGGGGCTCAGTACCCGATCCAGACGGCCTGCTAAGTGTGTCTTTGTGACCACTGGTAGGCAAGAGGTGAGGGGAAGCTAAGAACATTCGAAACGGGTAGATGAGGCTCGGTAGTCTTGGTTGACAACTCATCTAGGAGAAGAGGACTCCGAAATCAAACTCCCCCAGGGGAATAGGTCCGGGTTTGGCGCACCCGGGGCCCCGAGCTGCTCACCATCATTTCACCCCTTCATAGTCATTAACTGTGCCATGTGCAGCTTTTATGTTGCCTTTTATATCACCCACTTCCTCTTCTAGGCTTATTCTGATTTATTAGTTTGTAAGTTCCTAGATTTATAACTCCTGTCTCACCAGCAGGGATCTTTCCTATCTCCGTGGTCCTGTCCCACGGTTTTAAAGCGCAGCCCCCGACTTGTGTGCTCTTCGGAGGTCTCAGGCGCAAAGGTTACGCGGACCCTTCACACTGCCCCCATGTGTAGCCTTAGGTGCGGCACCCATCCACACGTCATGTACACCCACGTAGCTCCTTGAGGGCACGGCCGGTGTTAATCTCCCGACGGCCACGTGCCGTGGGGTTAGTATCACCGGCCGGACGTGTTACCGCTGACGGAACCCCGGTGTAATCAACCCGAAGTCCCCTGAATCCTCACTGACTCCGTTGAGGCAGCGTGTGCTAAAGCGGGGAGCCACAGGCGGTTATTCCTGTGGTGGGGGCATAAAACCGGGGTGTCACGTGGTGAACGGTTTACCCATGCGGACAAGCAGTGGAGATCGGAGGGTAGCCCCTCTGAAGTACGCTTTGAGATCAGTCATGGAGGGGTCTCCATGGCGGTACAGACCGTGGAGATTTTGGTGTCTTTTATCCTTTGACCCCCGGATGGCAGGCTGACGCCGACGGTTCCGGATGGGGGTCCAAATAATCATGTCTCCGCACAACCCCTCTTCGTTTGACCCTTTCTTAGTCGTGACTTTGGCATGTGACGGGAAAACGATAAAGGACCTTAGCCCATTTTACATAAAACAAGAAGTCGACAGAATATGTGGCCCGGTTAAGAACGCGACCAGAGTTCGAGCCGGTACGCTGTTGATCGAAACCAACACGGCAGACCAGACCCAGAAACTATTAAAGGCGAGTTTGTTGGGATCCTACCCAATTCGGGTAGCCCCACACAAATCGCTCAACACATGTAGGGGAGTTGTCACCACCTCCAGTCTGGACAATCTGTCGAACGATGAGATTACCATCTGCCTCTCCGACCAGCGTGTGTGTCAGGCTTACCGTCTTACCCGAAAGCAGGATGGCAAGGATGTACCTTTGGGTACGGTGTTTCTGACGTTCAGAGGAACTAAATTGCCCGAGTATATCTTTTGTGGCTACGAACGTGCCGCCGTACGCCAGTATGTGCCGAACCCCATGCGTTGTTTTAGGTGCCAACGGTTCGGCCATACTAAGACCTTGTGTAATAATCCTGCTATATGTGAGCGCTGTGGTTTAGCAGCCCACGAGGACCCGACATGTACACGGGATCCTCTCTGTGTGAACTGTGAAGGGAACCATCCATCCAGCTCGCGTCAGTGTGCGAAGTTCCTGGTTGAGAAGTTTATACAAGAATTGCGCGTGAAAGAACATCTCACGTTTCCAGAAGCGCGTCGTCGCTTTGAGCAGCTGAAACCTGCTACCACCACAGGTTATGCCTTGGCTGCCCGACGCGCTCCTGCCAGCAGCGTAGCGATCCAGCACGTTCCTGTGTCAGATGCTTCTACACAGACTGACCTACCTGCGAATACCCCTTCACTGTCTCGTGCCGCAGCTGCACCTGCTACTACATCTATAGCCGTGCAGACACCAGCTCACAAGACAACTAGCCGCAGCCAGCCTGTTGACAGCCATTATTCTAGGCCTACTGATCGCGCCAGCAGTCGCACATCGTCCATGAAGTCCCGCTCCCGCTCTCGTTCAGCGAGCCGCCGGGGATCTTCAGACTCCCGGACGTCGGCGGAGTCACCAGACGATGGCGAATTTAACCTACCCCGTCCGAAGTCGGTTAAGGTCAAGATGAAAAAGAAAAAGATGAAGACGAATCCCTAATTCTTCTTTACCATGGAAATAATCCAGTGGAATGTTAATGGGTTCCGGGCACGTGTTCCGGACATACAGCATCTCGTTTCGCAACGCTCTCCATCAATCGTCTGTCTACAAGAAACGCACTTGCACCCTAACCACGCATTACAACTTCGTGGTTTTTCGGCATTTAGACATGACTCTGCAGCTGATAGGCGAGCAAGCGGGGGTGTTGCTATTCTGGTGGCGCATGATATCTCTGCCACCAGTGTGCCACTCAACACGCCGCTACAATCTGTAGCGGTGCGTGTGCAGCTGCAGAGCCTCTGTTTCTCCCTTTGCAATGTCTATCTGCCACCGGTCAGTGTCGTACACACGAACGATCTTCGGGCTCTCTTGGCACAGATTCCGCCACCGCTCATCTTTCTCGGCGATCTGAATGCCAAGCACTCTCATTGGGGCTCCGACACTGACGATGCCCGTGGGTGCCTTGTAGCAGACGTCTGCCATATGTCCGGCCTAGTCATATTAAACACTGGCGTGCCTACTTACTTATTATCTGCCTATGGTATACACTCCGCGCTTGACGTTTCTTTTAGCAGCCCGTCACTGGTACCTCTACTTGAGTGGTCGGTAATTTCCGACTTATTTGGCAGTGATCATTACCCCATTAGCATTCACCTATCGGGCCACAATTCTGTGCCAACACGCTTTCCTCACTGGATTATTTCCAAGGCTGACTGGGGAAAGTTTCGTTCCCTCATTCACCTTACCGACGATGGTTTTACCACCATTGACGACATGGTGGAGTATTTTACTTGCTCTATCCTTCGTGCAGCGGATTCCAGCATTCCTCGTGGTTCCACTACACCTCGTCACGTTCCTGTGCCTTGGTGGTCCGAGGAATGCCGTTTGGCTACTAAAGCACGCAAGCGTGCATTGCGTATCTTTACATTACATCCCACGCAGGTGAACTTTGTCGCTTTTAAGCGTGCTCGTGCTAGGGCGAGATTTATACTTCGAGACGCAAAACGCAAATCGTGGAAAAAGTATGTATCTTCTCTTTCCCGTCGAAGTTCGGCGCAAAAGGTGTGGACTGCTGTTCGGCGAATGTACGGCAAGTGTCGCCGGACGATCATCCCCGGCCTTGCCGTACAGGGCTCCCGTTACACCAGCGAGCAGGACATCGCCGACGCCCTTGCCGAGTGTTTCGCCTGTACTAGCCAAACCCAAAGCTATGATAGAGCGTTTTTAGCTATCAAGGAATCTGCGGAGCAGATAGGCCTTAGTTTTAACAGTGCCCAAAGTGAACCGTACAACGCACCATTTACCGAAGCGGAGCTGGCGCATTCCTTGTCCCTAGCAAAGAATTCTTCTCCCGGTCCTGATGACATCCATCGCCAAATGCTGCTTCATCTTCCACCTGCAGCTCTTTCCTTCATGTTGAGCATGTATAACCGCATCTGGCATCAGTAGGTTTTTCCGTCTTCCTGGCGAGAGGGTATTGTCATCCCTATCCCTGGACCAGGAAAAGACCAGGCACTTCCCTCTAGCTACCGCCATATTTGCCTAACGAGTGTCGTCTGCAAGACCTTGGAACGGATGATTAACACTCGCTTAGTGTGGTGGCTAGAGACGAATAACCTGCTGAGCAATGTTCAGTGCGGATTTCGTCGCTATCGCTCCAGTGTCGACAACCTGACGCGCATGGAGGCATACATACAAAATGCGTTTCTCCTGAGGCAGCATGTCTTGGGTGTCTTCTTTGATCTGGAGAAGGCCTACGATACTACTTGGCGCTATGGCATTCTCCGTACTCTACACGGTTATGGTTTGCGCGGTCACTTAGCCGTTTTTGTTTTTAACTTTTTACTCATTCGCCGTTTTCGTGACCGTATAGGCAACACGCTGTCACAAGAGAAGATCCAGGAGAATGGTGTACCCCAGGGATCCATCCTCAGTGTCACACTTTTCGCAGTTGCCATTAATGGCATCACTAGTGTTGTTCGTAGCGGTATCCCGATGTCGCTGTATGTTGACGACTTTGCGATCTACTATCGCTCTTATAGTTTGGAGCACATCGAGCGTCAACTGCAGCTGACCATAACCTCCATCGCCGAGTGGGCATTACGCACCGGCTTTCGGCTGTCCCCTACGAAAACACAGTGTCTTCACTTTCACCGACTGCGAGGAGTACACACTCCTCCTGATCTTCATCTGCGCGACACACGTCTTCCTTTTGTACCGCACCGTAAGTTCTTGGGCCTACACCTCGACAGCAAACTCACATGGGAGCACCATATCCGCCATCTTCGTGCTTCCTGCGATCGTTCGCTTCGGGTACTCAGGGTCTTATCTGGGGCATCTTGGGGCGGCGATCGCACCGTCATGTTGAGGTTGTATGGCTCTCTGGTTCGGTCCAAATTAGACTACGGCTGTTTTATTTATGGCGCGGCGTCTGCGTCTAAACTCCGGCTTTTAGACACAGTACATCACTCTGGTATCCGTCTCGCTACTGGGCCTTTCCGCACCAGCAGAATCGATTGTCTGTATGCTGATTCTGGCGAACCTCCGCTGTCTGTTCGACGCTCTTTTTTACTTTATTCTTACGTGGCAAGGCTGGCCGCCCATCCAGGTCACCCTTCGTTTCCACCCGTGTTGCGTCCAGACATCGCGCACCGTTATATGCGAAATACAACCATCTCCCGTCCAAGTGGTATCCGGTTTCGTGAACTGCTTGCTGCACATGCCCTTTGACTGCCAGCCGTAGAGCGGCATTCACATGGCCGATGTCCTCCATGGCAACTCCAGCGCGCACGCTTTGACCTGGAGCTGTCGGGCTGTGTTAAGATAGCTACCCCTCATTCCGTGTTTCGCCAACTACTCACGGGACTACTGGGGCGATACCGGACTTCCTGTCCGATATTTACCGATGGCTCCCAGATGGGTAGTGCGACGGGTTGCGCCTTTATATACAACGGTGACGCTCATACGTACCGCCTACCGGACGCCAGTTCAGTATTTACCGCCGAGTTGTTTCCAATATTTTATTTCCTCCTTCACGCTTTGACCTGGAGCTGTCGGGCTGTGTTAAGATAGCTACCTCTCATTCCGTGTTTGGCCAACTACTCACGGAACTACTGGGGCGATACCGGACTTCCTGTCCGATATTTACCGATGGCTCCCAGATGGGTAGTGCGACGGGTTGCGCCTTTATATACAACGGTGATGCTCATACGTACCGCCTACCGGACGCCAGTTCAGTATTTACCGCCGAGTTGTTTGCCATATTTTATTTCCTCCTTTTTATCTCTAGTTCAGGTCCTGGAAGTTGTATCGTTTGTTCCGATTCTTTTAGCCCTCTCCAGGCCCTGCAACAGTTTATCGGCACCTCGGCATTGGTTGTTAAAATCCAGACGTTGATTTCTCAGCTACTGTCTCGCGGATACCAGTTTGTTTTTACGTGGATCCCAGGCCATGTGGGTATTCCGGTCAACGAGGCGGCGGATGCGGCTGCAAAGTCTGCATGTCGCCTTCCGGAGTATTCCACTCGTACGCTCCCCTATATAGATGTGCAGAAATATTTCCGTCGCCATCTATTTGCTCTTTGGCAGGAATCTTGGGAAGCGTTATCTGGCACTCAGTTACGGACAATCAAGGACACGGTACAACCCTGGCATACCAGCTGCAGGGATTCCAGGCGAGAAGAAGTGGTTTTAACCCGCCTGAGGATAGGCCATACCCGAGCCACGCATGGACACCATTTGTGTGGTGATCCGGAGCCTGTCTGTACGACGTGTAATATTCCAATCTCCGTCGCACATGTCCTTGATTGTCCGCGATACGCTCGTGAGCGCCAGTCCGTTGGCCTGGGCCTTACACTGTCGTCAGTTTTAGGCAACGACCCACTATCTGTAAATACAGTGCTGCGGTTTTGTTCCACAATTGATTTTATGAAGCAAGTGTAAGGTTATTTTATTTCAGAGATTTTAGCCTTTTAGATTGCTGTATTTTTGGTTTTTTTTAACGTTTTAGTGTTTTTTACTTTGTAGCAATTTTAAGTTTCTGTTTTTAGCATTTTAAATGAAACGTTTTAACAGTTGTTTAGCTGTTTTTATCTATTTTAACCTTAGATTTTTATTTTTTAATGGGTGATGTTTTAACACTTGACCGTACGTAATTTTACTTTTGGACTCGGGGCCCTAATGACCAAGTTGTCGACGGGCCCTTAAACCCAACACACTCACTCACTCAGGACAAACTGAAAGGTGTTTTTCCTAACTTAATTCATATAACTTGCTTGGCACACGCTCTTTGTTGCATTTCTGAGACAATACGTGATTCTTTCCCATTGTTAGATAGATTTGTGTCCAGTACAAAGAGAATTTTTGTTAAATCTCCTAAAAGAGTTAAGTTGTTTAGATCAACAGCACCTAATATCCAACTTCCTCCTTCACCAGTGTTAACCAGTGTTGATGGGGAACACGGGTCGATGCAGTTATATATTATACTGAGCACATAGAAACCGTCGAAGAGGTTGCTAATTCATTGGACTCGAAAGATGCTTGATCAATAGAAACTGTGCAAAATATTCTATCAGGCACTGGGTTAAAAGAGGATCTTAGTTTCATATCTGCCCATTTCTCTTTCTTACCAACAGCCATATGCCATTGGAAGCAGTAGGATCTCCTTTGCATGAATCACTGTCTTTTAAAAAATAATATGCGATCTAAATTCGGTGCTTGGTAGCATAGGACAAAAAGTGAAAGAGAAAGTGAATTATGTAATTTCAAAAAAATTCTGGTTATAAACAGATGTGCGATGTTCGAGATATCCTCGAAAGAAAATCACGTGTCAGACCAAGAGACTTCACTCTCTCTGTGAAGCAGTTAACATCATTTAAATATGCCCCGATAACATCTTGTGACATGGAGAGAAGTTTTTCACGTTACAAAAGTGTTTTGCGAGACAACAGACGATGTTTTACAGTTGAAACGTTGTGGAAAGTGTTGGTTGTGAACTGCAATTTAGCAGTTAATACTAGCAGCGGGACTACTTCTGCTTCAACCTCTAAGAAATAAGATAACTTTATTTATTATTTATACTAACTCGTCTTGTGTACTGCAAAGGGGCATTAATTGTTTTAGTGAAATAGTGCATGTTTCTTGGCATATTTTCAAGTTTTTAAGAGCATAGTTGCATGCATATTTCAGTGTTTTTTAGGGCATGAACTTCCGAGCCCTAGTTATAACTTGAGCTTTCATACACGAAGCGCATGTTATGCTAAAATTTCCTCACTCTAAAAATGTTTCAGTTTTCACACATGATTAATTTATGTGAACGTTTAGATATCTATGAAAGGAAGATAGTTTAGATATCTGTTTGGACAGCAAGCATGATAGCCTAGTTTTTAAACAATAGTGTGTTCTGAATTCATTACTGATCCATAACAGGTTCACATATAATGTAAATATGACCTGCATTATACTAACTATAATGTAAAAGCTGTAAACAAAGATCCTTATATAACAGATCTATACTTATACAATCGACTTCCAGCATATATCAAAGGTGAAAACAATAGTGTTAAATTTAATATGTTAAAAATATATTGACTAATCCTGTATATAATATTAATGAAGTTGTAAGTTAATTGTAAGCTATGTAAATATGTTGTATTTATATTGACAATGCTCGATACTGTAGAGAGTCTATGGGCAGTAAGTAAATTACAATTACATGAAGCTGCTTTTGTTCCCTGGTCTGATATAACAAAATGACTGAATGATGATGTATGCAATATACATTAATTGATATTGTTTCATTTTGTTTTTCAAAGATTTCAATTTCATTAAGGGATACAGGAAACGTTATTCCACTGAAATCAAATTCTTTAAGCACATCATACTGAGTATAAGATGTCACTATTCTTGTTATTTACAGGATATTTGGAAGCCAATAAACAATACCCAAAGCATTTATCATCTGTATTTTTGACATTCATTACTGCAGGTTTCCGTTTAATAAATCCCAGTAGTTCACTATAGCAGCCTGCATTTAGAGCATCATATTGACATGCACTTAAAATTTGTGAGATTATCTGGTATAAGAGATATCAAACTGTGTTTGACTTAAATGTTTCAATACTTGAAAGAATGGGTTCTTTAAGCTTATTTTCATACCAATTGCTGATATCTATACTTTTTAGAATAGCTTTCATTTTACTACTGAAGTTAAATGTTTCAATTTTTTCATCATCAGGAGTCTGAATTATCTATTGGCATACTAACGTGCCACATAGTTTTATTCCTGACACACATTGCGACAGGTTCTTTCAAATTTCATTGCTAACCAGAGTTTTACAGTCATTTTAAAATAACTGAGGGTCTATTATGCCCAAGCTATTTTCAATTTGACTTGTGTATATTCAATTTTTAAATGCAGATTCTATATTGATACAGGATAATTCCTTGTTCCTCTGCGCACTCACAGATTCCTGTAGTAGTTTTTTCTTGACGGGCCCGTACCATCATTATCATCAGAGTTGCCTCTCTTGAAAGTTATGCCACAGCAATTTGATGTTCCAGGTTCTGTGCTGTACCACCGCCACCACCACTACTAATAATAAGAATAATAGTCTACAATAATAATAATAATAATAATAATAATAATAATAATAATAATAATAATAATAATAATAATAATAATAATAATAATAATAATAATAATAATAATAATAATAATAATAATAATAATAATAATAACAATAACAACAACAACAACAACAATAACAATAACAATAACAATAACAATAACAATAACAATAACAATAACAACAATAACAATAACAATAATAATAATAATAATAATAATAATAATAATAATAATAATAATAATAATAATAATAATAATAATAATAATAATAATAATAATAATAATAATAATAATAATAATAATAATAATAATAATAATAATAATAATAATAATGTAAACAATATCTGAAACAAAGTTTTTTGTTATATAATATCCGGAAAAAAGAAATGTGTTATGTATTTAAAGTGCAATATTTTGCTCTAATTTTTTATCAATAGTATTACTTCTATATGTTGAACTAAATGTTTGATTGGTTGGAAATGTACAGTTTTTTAAAATAGGTACTCTTTTTGCCCTGCATGCTGCATTAAATATTTTATCTGATTATCATTTGTTTTGAGCCGTTTTAGTAGTTATACTAATAATAAATACTATCTGATAAGAAAAAGTTACTAATACTACTAATGCTGCTACCACCTTTGTCAATTGCTTGCAAACAAGAAAACCTTATTGAATGATCTGTTTTTTTTAAGAAACAAATATTTTTGATACAATGTTTGCCAAGGTTTTTCTCTTATGTGTGCAGTGGTATTTTTTCCTTACTTTGAATATCTGTCGATTCTGCATTGATTCTCATGTTTGTTTTACCGAGCTGTCTGAAATTATACAATCTGGTATTTGTACTCCTGTAACATAAGTTTACGTCTGGAAGGGAAGTCATTACATTAATTTAAACCAGTGACAGATCTCAGTATATGGAATATACTTTGTATCTTACGTTTTTGTCTCTGACCATTTCCTAGGGAGACCTTTCACTAGGTCAGTATATAAACATAGTGGTAGTGCGTCTTGAGAACATAAACAAATACCCTGTCGTGTCCTTCCATATTTACTGTGCGAGTGTAGGCCAATCAGAAGTGTTAGCTCCTGAAACATTGTACACCCCTGCAAGCAATTGACCTGTTCACATTCAGAAAGCACTTCAATTCCCTGACCAACCTCAACGCAACGTTGTCAAGTTATTTCATCTTTGAAAGAGCTGCTCAGAGTATTCCTTCAATTCTTTTAAGTGATTATTTTGAAACCGGGTTTGATGTCCCATAATTTCTACCAAAGGTATGTCAGAAATAAGCTACTCTATGCATCTTACAAGTAATAAACTTATCTTCATACATTCTTGTGGAATTAAGCATCCAATTTGAAAATGCCATTATACTCTTTTGTTTGTAATGCTTCTATTAAGTACATATTAGATGGAATGTAATAACTAGGACTAGGAAGCTCATGCATTTGCATGTTTTTCCATAGGGGTTAAAAATGTATGCTTTTACATTATGTGCACGAATTACGGGATTTTCAGTTATTTGGACATGATTTTATGGTGCATATAACTGCATATTTTCTTGATTTTTGATAAATGCATATTATTTCAACACTATAGCCCCTATATTGCATATTTTAATGACTTTTATGGCTTTTTATTACTTTTTTCTATCTGGATAATATTTTTCATATAGGCTTATATACTTCACATGATGATGCAAGTCAGGAAGATTTCAATATTATTGCCCCTATATTGCATATTTTAATGATTTTTATGCTTTTTTATTTTTTCATCTGTATAATATTTTTCATACTGGTAGCATTTCTGAGACAATGGTTCTTTCCCATTGGTATATAGATTTGTGTCCAGTACGAAGATAATTTTTGTTAAATCTCCTAAAAGAGTTAAGTTGTTTAGATCAACAGCACCTAATATCTGACTTCCTCCTGCACCGGTGTTAACTCGATGGGGAACATGGATCGATGCAGTTTTATATTATGCTGAGCACATAGAAATAGCCGAAGAGGTTGTTAATTCATTGGACTTGAAAGATGCTTCATCAATAGAAACTGTGCAAAATATTCTGTCAGGCACTGGGTTAAAAGAGGATCTTGGTTTCATATCTGCCCATTTTTCTTTCTTACCAACAGCCATAACGGCATTGGAAGCTGTAGGATCTCCTTTGCATGAATCACTGTCATAGAAAAAAAAAAAAAAAAAAAATGTGGTCTAAGTTTGGTTCCTGGTAGCATAGGACAAAAAGTGAAAGAGAAAGTGAATTACGTAATTTCAAAAATTCTGGTTATAAACAGATGTGCGATATTCGAGACATCCTCAAAAGAAAACTATGTCTCACCAAGAGACTTGACTCTCTCTCTCTCTCTCCCTCTGTGTGTGTGTGTGTGTGTGTGTGTGTGTGTGTGTGTGTGTGTGTGTGTGTGTGTGTGTGTGAGTGTGTGTGTGTGTGTGTGTGTGTGTGTGTGTGTGTGCGTGTGTGCGTGTGCGTGTGCGTGTGCGTGTGCGTGTGCGTGTGCGTGTGCGTGTGCGTGTGCGTGTGCGTGTGCGTGTGCGTGTGCGTGTGCGTGTGCGTGTGCGTGTGCGTGTGCGTGTGTGTGTGTGCGTGCGCGTGCGTGCGTGCGTGCGTGCGTGCGTGGGTGCGTGGGTGCGTGCGTGCGTGCGTGCGTGCGTGCGTGCGTGCGTGCGTGCGTGCGTGCGTGTGTGTGTGTGTGTGTGTGTGTGTGAAGCAGTTAACATCATTTAAATATGTCCCGATAACATCTTGTGATGTGGAGAGAAGCTTCTTACGTTACAAAAGTGTTTTACGAGACAACAGACTATGCTTTACAGTTGAAAATTTGTGCAAAGTGTTGGTTGTGAACTGCAATTTAGCAGTTAATACTAGCAGCGGGACTACTTCTGCTTCAACCTCTAAAGAATAAGGTAACTTTATTTATCATTTATACTAACTTGTCTTGTCTACTGCAAAGGGACATTAATTGTTTTAATTAAATAGTGCATATTTCTTGGCATATTTTCAAGTTTTTAAGAGCATATTGGCATGCATATTTCATTGTTTTTTAGGGCATGAACTTCCGAGCCCTAGTAATAACTTCCCTTCATCTTGTATATATAGCAAGAATGATTTACCTTAGCTTTTAAAAAAGAGATATGCCTTGTATCCACTAGCCAATGTCTCTTCTCCCATATACACCATCTGAAATCCTCCTTTAATTTCTTCTTTTTGATCTTGAGTCATGTCCTTGAAGCTATCGAGCAGGAACACCTGATAGTCATCTAGGCATAGGATGATCCTGTCGCCAAATCTGGATGTTAGCTTCAGGGCTGTTATGTTAAATGGTACATCTCGTTGCAAATATCTGAATTTGCAGGTGGGCATTATTCTTGGGCCCTCTTCTGAAGAGATATATGAAGGCAAGGTTTTAGTTTCCTGTTTCCACTTGTCTGCGCAGGAAGCAACAAGTCTTAACATGTATGTTTTCATGTCTTGTTTGTACTGCTGAAGAAGGGATTTCAGATACTGTTTGTATTCTCAACATTCAAAATAAATGCTATGAAATTTGCATTGTGCGAGTCTTACAAAAAATTATATGCAATTAGTTTCTTTTTTTTCCTGCACTATCTGTGAAGTTTAAACATGTTTTTTCATGCTTGTAAGATGGAGCATTTCCTGAGATATAATATATTGAAAGGGTTTAAATACCCTGTAGAATTAGCATATGCCTTATGTAATTATGTCTTTACATGTTATTGCTCTGTTTAAACATTGTCAAAAAAGGCAGCAGTTATATATTATACTTTCTTTTTGCTATTGGATTTGTACATAAACATGTGTGAAGAGCATCTTTTTTGTATTGTGTGGCAAACCACAAACTTAACCATCACATATTTTCCCCCGTAAGATCATATGAGAAGATTTAAATGTATGCCTATTTTTTGGAAAGCGATGTGTATGTTAATAGAGAAGCTTATATGCAATACACTTGTTGTCCACAATAACTGAAGAGGTTTCAAAGACATTGTTAAAATTTTGTATTATATTCTACATGAATTTTGGCTCACTTATGCGCCATTGTTTTAATCCTCACTTCTGCCTGGTTACTGATGCAGTCTCCAAGGGCTTCAAACTTTTATATGTGCACATGAGTTAACTTATAATGCTCCCCCACCCCACTAACAAAACTTGAACTGGAACTCCATATTTCCAACACACTTACAGACCTACATTTGACTTTGATACTAAAACTTAAGTTCTAAAGACATAGACTTATAAGCTGACTTTTTTTGCCCGATTAATGTCTGGAGGGGCATTACTTTGAAGCAGCTTACTGTATGGAGTGGTGTACTTAGTACCTTCATTGGACGATTAAAATTGTGTGTGCAACTATAAGCTTATTGGTCCTTAATACTTATACATCTTTTTTCATGTTTCATGAGGGGAAGAAATCATTTTCAACTATCTAGTCTTTTTTTCTCCACTATCCAACATCTCAAGCTTTGAAGATCTTCCCATCCTCCTCAAGATGTTTTATATTTTTGAAAGTTAATGTATTGACTGCTATGAATGCTATTACTGGGAACACTAGATCTTGTCTCATGCTCAGAGTTCCATTGTGTGCCCCCTGGATAATCTTCATAACAGCTAATATATTTAGGGCAATTTTGAATACCATTATCAGGGAGAAATTATGTTTATCCTCTGGTCACGTTTCCATTATACCCCCTGAACACTTCATTCCATTTTCTGAAAGCTAATGTATTCAATGCTTTTGAATATCCATTATCCGGACACACCTGCGCATAATTCATCATTCCCATACTACGCATATGTGAAGTTAGAAGGTAACACACATGCTTAATCTCAACCATGATTACTCATCCATGTTTTCTGTTCAGCTTTACGTTCTGAATACTTTCAATCATATGTGCTCTGCATATATTTAAGATACAATCTATTGACCTCTCGCAAGATAGGAACACATGCACACCTTAGATGTTCATATTTCTTTTTCAGAGGTTCTGTTTCATATCTTTTATTTTTCTCAAACCCAGTTACTCTTTCAGAAGCCCCCCCCCCCTGTCCCCCTCAGAGGGAGTAGAAGGACAAACACAATAATTTCTCACACAGGAAATTATTACACCACTCTCATCCTAGTACATATTCATAACCCCCACCCAGATTCAATACATATTGCCCTCCTCCCACACAGCCCTTCCATTACCATCATACGTGCACACACACACACACACACACACACACACACACACACACACACACACACACACACACACACACACACACACACACACACACACACACACACACACACACACACACACACACACACAACTTCCTCCAATAAACAACCAAGTATCCACCCCGACTAACTCCTGCCATGTGCTTGAAACAATATGCCTGTTCAAACACAATTTTTCCTATCTCTTACACATTGAGCAGTTTCTAAATCATGAACGCAAGTGATCTTGAATAGACTATCTCTAATAACATGAGGGTAAACTGGCTATTAGTTATTACTTAAAGTTCAAACCAATAAGAAAGAATATTCCGCAAATGGTTAAATCCGCAGACACATTTTCAATAATACTTGTTTTTTTCAACTATATCTACATTTTTTTGTAGAGTAATATTTTGGCTATCTCTCACGGTTTACAAATTATACAGAATTTATCCAGAAGGAAGAGGTCTTCCAAGGCTATTCCTGGAAAATTGAAAATATGCATTTTAATTTTCATGCAACTATATAAAATGTATGGTATTTTAAAGAAAATCATTACAGCCATTTTTGAGAAATTAAAGAATAACATTTTTTGTGTAAATGGTATTTTGGTATGGGGGAGTTTCTTGGAAATCTTTGAGCCGCATCCTTGGAAGACGCTGTACCTAATAGCAAATTTGATATTAACCAAAATATTCACGTTATAACTCATGTAATTATCAGCACAAGAAATATGCTGATACCTGAATATTGGGATTATTATTTATTCGACTTTTTGTTCTGTTACTGCCTACGCACATAGGCAGTAAAATGACTTTTTTAAATTAAGGTAATCTCAAAACATGCACTTTTAACTGAATGTGTGGGTAGAAGACAGTACTTGCCCTACCTGCTATAAACAAGTGGTAGGGAAAGCAAGATTGGAACATTTATAAAGGATGAAACACTAACATTTTGGAATATTATCAAAAATGGAAAACAAGAGCACAATGCATATATGAGATGGAAAGACCAGGATTTTCTTCATTGGCTGGATGGGACAGTCTAGTGATGGGCTAAACTGTGTAGATGATGAGTTTGCAATAAGCAGTTCCTTTAAGACTCCCGGGGATTACAGCGTCATAGCTAGTAGGTTTGCCCTACAATTTTTTGTTGTTATAGTGTTTAACACCCTTACTGCATATGACACCATAGAGGGTGGATGCTGATGATACATGAAATGAAATAATTGGAAAAGGAGATTTAGGAATGAAACATTCCAGGGCTAAGCTTAAGATATCTCCCCCAACATTTGCCAGTTATGATGAGTGAGGAAAACCTTAAAAAAAGAAAAAAAATCTCGATCAGGTCCTGTCTGGTACTGAGTCCATGCTACAACGAGCTTGGCTACGCATGTTCACGGACTATGATTTGTCCCCTGACACTTTATTCAGATATGACCAATTTACTTGTCCTAGCTTTCAGGTGACTTAATGAAAGCATAAAACCATGTTGTATAAAAGTAAACATGATAAATATTGGCAGTGTAACTTTAAAGTGCATAAATTCCTGTGGTTTTTGAACCTAAGTAAGTGACAGCTTATCTAGAAACATTAAACTGACTTTTCTGTAGACTCCGTAGAAATACTTATTATGATAAAGTACTAATTATCTGGTTCTAAAAGCGTTTGTGGTCAGATTTGGTCAAAATAATTAATTTTGAAACATTTTTTATTAACTAATAATGTAGACTACTCTATATTTTAATGAAGTTTGAATGAGAGATTTGTTACATATGATGCTGTATTTTTAAATAATATTGAGCTTCTTGTTGAGCTATGAGACTATTTTTTCTCCCGGGGCGAGGCACTAGGTGGAATGAATGAACAGTCGATGTAACTTCACTATATATCACTTTATTAACACTTTTTTTTTTCGTCTCTTATTACACTTGTTATAATTGAATTGACTTTCGTTGCTCCTATTTGTATTTTCTTGATAGTCTTTCCACTTTTATAAAGTCTTTTAGACCCACATCCACGCGCGTTACAGAAACACGTCTTCACCTCTCAAACACACAGACGCTAGTAACAAAAATTGGCGCTTCTTTACATGACACTTTTTTGTATGCATGCGCGTAAGCATTCATTTTATATTTTCCTACGTTAAATAGTTCCTGTATTGTTAGGAAAGCTATCTTTATCTATTCTCCCTTCACTTTTAACATTAAATACATATGGTTCTTATACTTATATATATATTAAATTTAATCATGAAACTTAACATTTGACGTTTTTAAACATTTCTATTTTTCTTAACAATGAAAAAATAGCAACACGTTTTATTTACTCGACTAATTCTTATCAACATGAAAAATAAATTACATTTGCAATAAATATTTACATAAATGATTTGCTTTTGGGGTCTAACCATATATTTTGTCTCACATAAATTACATGTCTCATTCATGCAGTGAATATTAGTAAAGGTATGTGAACATTCTATTGTTGTATTATAAATATGCAATATACATAATAGTCTAGGTAGTTGAGTGTTTGCACATTAACATGGTGGGACTATCCAGCAGCAAACAATGAATGCCAATAGACATACATATAAGTAAATACGGCTAAAACAAAAAGGAGAAAAACAAAGCCATAAAATATTTGGATAGCAAAAATTTGTCAGTGATGGTTGTTGGAGAAGCCATGTTCCGGAAGAAGATACTGATGCAGATTATTGTAAACTCCAACTATCCAGCAGCGAACACTGAACGTCTATAGATATACATAAAAGTAAATATGGCTAAAACAAAAAGGAGAAAAACAAAGCCAAAATATTATTCATACCAATGCAAAATTGTTCCAAGAAATTGCCGGTGTAAGTATAGAAGATGAAGCAAAGACGAAACCTACACGTTCCAAATCAAATCCAACAACTAATACTATGCATCAGCTAAACTGTGAAATGAATTAGTGTGTGCAAATAGTCATGTTGCTGTAATTAGACTTCTATGTTGTTACAAGTGATTTACTTCATAAATACATTTTGAATTATCTATTATATCTGCATGAATCTGTATAAGTGGAGAAAGCATTGAGGTATGGTGTTACAAATACCTGTTTATTGATGGCAGGAGCAGATGTTGCCTATTTGATAACAGAATTCTGTCATTCCCTTTTCTGTATATTGTATATAACGTGATTTGTCATATCAGACGATGAATGAATGTCACTCTCGATTGCACTCTTGATGTCACTCCCGATGTCACTCGATGTCGCTCTCGATGCCATCTCGATTTCACTCGATGTCACTCCAGATGTCATTCCCTTGTCTCTTCCTCACTCCAACTCTCTCACCCTCTCACTCCCGCCCGCGTACCCTCTCACTCCCGCCCTCGAACCATCTCACTTGTTCTCGAACCCTCTCACTTGCCCTCGAACCCTCTCACTTGCCCTCGAACACTCTCACTTGCCCTCTTCCTCTCTCACTTGCCCTCTTCCTCTCTCACTTGCCCTCGGTCCCTCTCACTTGCCCTCGAACCCTCTCACTTGCCCTCGAACCCTCTCACTTGCCCTCGAACCCTCTCACTTGCCCACGAACCCTCTCACTTGCCCTCGTCCTCTCTCACTTGTCCTCGAACCCTCTCACTTGCCCTCGAACCCTCTCACTTGTCCTCGTCCTCTCTCACTTGTCCTCGGTCCCTCTCACTTGCCCTCGACCCCTCTCACTCGCTCTCGACCTCTGCCCTGGCCTTTCCGCCTTCCCTGTTCCGCAACATCTCTATCTTCCTATCTCTCCTTATCGCTCTCCGTCTCGCCCCATCCCTCTCTCCAGATCTCTGCATCTCTCCCCTCTCTCGTTTCATCACTTTCCCAGTCTCTCTCCCCATCACACTCCCCCTCTCTTTCCATATTTCCCTCCCCATCTCTCTCTATATATACAGAGGGATATATCCCTCCTTCTCTAGATATCTTTCCATCTCTCTATATCTCCCTATCTGTATGTTTATATATCTGTATGACACTCGCACACTATCTCTCACTCACCCTTGGAATCCGTGTCTCGTCCACACGCAGGCACACATTTCCCTAAACTGTTAATATATTAGTTAATAATTTATTTATTATTGCAAAACCTCAAAACCAATATTTCCGAAGAAATGCGTCAAGATTTTGGCTGAAAAAGTAAGAAAGGTTTGTAAGGTATGGTTAAAATAAATGGTATTTTCAGTATATTTAATTTTATTATAAAATGAGAAAATTTAACTATTATTAAATATTTTGTACGGGTAACTGATTTTTATGGTTTAGCACAAAATATTTAAATACTTCAGACTTAACTGGTTCAACTGCAGATTTTCTTCGAGTTGCATAAGTAAAGTACAACATATAGGTTGTTAGTAGTATAAATACATATTTGTACTGGTAACTGAGGACAGTTTAGCGAGAAATATTACATCAATATGTGCTTCATTTGTGGACTTATTAATTTACTTATTAAGAATAGCATGTTTTCAGGTTAGTACCTCCCACTAAGCACACACAAGTTAGAGGGTTTATTTTCCCCCGAGAGAGCTTTGGAATTCCTTTCTCTTTGTACGGCTGAGATATAAAAATTAAAGACGATCTTTCATTTTAGGAAGGTTTAAGTATTCCAAAACTCGACCAAATAAGGAATATCTCCGAAGTGGAACTCCACAAAAAATTCGCTTGGACATATGTGAATTGCGTATTTTAATGAGCTCTACATTTTTACCTTCTTTACTAGCAAGTAGAGGAATTGTTGTAATCCACCCAAAATTTCCATGCCGAGATTTCACCGGAAATATGTTTAGAAGTCCCCGAATTAAAAAAAAAAAAAAAAAAAAAAAAAAAAAAAAAAAATGAAAAAGAACGAAGCATTTTTAGAAAAGGATCCGTGTGTGTGTGTGTTTCTGTCTGTGTGTCTGTCAGTCTGTGAACAGCGTAGTAACTTAAAAAAAAAAAAACGAGAAGTCGGTTAAAAGCCAAAGTTGCTGTTTAAGTTTAGGTAATTTCTTTCAAGCATGCGACACGACGATTTTGAAGAAAATTATTCCACCATAAACTACCCTTTATGTGGAAACTTTTTCGAAAATTTTGATTTTGTGGAAAATGGCTCTAACGACTTTCATTAAAATGACATGTTTAAGATATTTTTATGACAAAAAGTATATTTTGAATTTTCTGGTATAGCCCATGTAGTCCTGTTTACTCTGGATGACTTATGAATAACTCGTAAACCGTAAGAGATAGACTAAATCTTACTCTTTACAAAATGTAGATCTTCGAAAAAATACACAATCCATATCCAAATAAATGTTTTGTGAAGTGAACCATTTAGGAGATATTCCTTAATATTTGTTAGAATTTTGCAATACTTACAGACCGTTCTCAAATGGCAGTTATTCATTTTTACTTTCTCTACTGTAAGTAGGGGAAGTATTGTATTCCACCCAAAAATTCGACGTCGAGATTTCACCGGAAATATATGTTTTGAGACCCCCTGAATCCAAGAAAAGCATTTTTAGAAAAAGCTGTGTGTGTGTGTGTGTGTGTGTGTGTGTGTGTGTGTGTGTGTGTGTGTGTGTGTGTGCGCGCGCGCGTGTGTGTATCTGTGTATCTGTCAGTCTGTCAGACTTTGGGCAGCATAACTCAAAAACGAAAAGTAGCTTAAAAGCCAAAGTTGGTATTTAAGTTTAATGTCTTTTAAGGATGCGACACGAAGATTTTGAAGAAAATAGCCCCACCCTAAACTACTCTTTACATGAAATTTTTTTCGCAACTTATTTTCTTGAAAATGGCTCTAACGATTTTGATTAAGCTGGCATAGATATTTTTATGGCAAATAAAATGTATATCTTGAATTTTCTGGCTATAGCCCGTGTAGTCGTATTTACTCTGGACGACTTTTGCATAACTGGTAAACCGTTACAGATAGACCAAATCATACTATACAAAAAATGTGGATCTTGCTAAAATACACAATTTATGTCCGAATAAAGTTTTTGTTGAGTGAACCATTTCGGAGATATTCTTTGTTAGTTTTGTGAGTTTCGGAAAACAAACTTTCGTCAAATGGAACATCGTTGTTCATTTTTTTTATATGTTAAGTGGGCAAAGAGAACGGAATCTCAAAGCTTTAAAAGATTTGACTATCGCTCAAAGCCTGCTGTATTCTAATATTCCCCTTGCACCTACAAGGAAATAAGCAATGACATAATTTGTACAAATGTTGATCTTAACTAACACGAAGAAGATATAGGAATAGGAGTTTGTAAGAATGGTTAGTACAAGAGTAGAGAAAGTCATGTGAGTGCAAATCATCAGATTTTTTTATCTCTTGGTCATGTAAGGATAACCGAATTTCAAAATCATCATATCGTTACCAATCTTAACATTTTACTATACCTTAAAGCCTACTGTATTCCCCTTGCACCTACAAGAAAATTAGCAAATGCTGATCTCGATTAACATGGAGATAGAGGAATAAGAGTTTGTAAGAATAGTTAGTACAAGAGTAGAGAAAGTCATGTGAGTGAAACACAGATTTTCTTTTTAATTGCACACGTTCAAAGCTTTTCGTGTATTTAAAAGATGATTTTGGTAACAGATCCATATCCACTTAATATTTATCAGGTGTCAGTGCAGAATTGAACTCGATTTGAGTCCATTCCCATTTCCGCGTTTCCATGTTGAACTCAATCCAAAAATGAGATAGAACAACTTTCATGCAACAAGATTTCGATATGAGTCCACTACATAAGCTGATTGGATCCAGTGGTTGAGGAAAAAAAAAAAAAAATTAAAAAAGTTGAGCTTCGTTTGAATTCGCGTTTCCTTGCGGTATTCAATCCAGAATAAGAACTCAAATAGAGACAAACTGTAACACTTCTTAAGACAACTTCACAAAAAGTTGAATTTACTATTCACCGCGATATATCAACAAAGTGCTTCTTTTACTTAGTTTCCATGCGGAATTGAACTCGATTTGAGTCCATTCCCATTTTCGCATCTGTATACTGAATTCAATCCTAAAATGAGATGGATTTGGATATGCGAGGCTCAAGCACAATAATTCAAGCTTTAATGTTGGTCACTTGGTTTATGTTAACGAACCTTTTAAAAATGTTTCCTGCGTATTTAACAAGGTTTTGAGGTTAGTGAGTGTTTTAAAGAATATATTGCGATATTATAGCAACAAAAGTGGGGTTGTTTTGTTTTGAATCGCCAGGTGTTACCATGCAGCACAATCCCACTAAATAAGTGGATCGGATGCAGTGGTTGAGCTTCGTTTGAATCCGTTTCCATGCGGTATTCATTCCGGAAAAATATCTAAAATTGACTTGAATTTGCCATGGAAACGTAGTATTTGTTAAATGCTGCGCATGCACAGAAGAAACTGCTAACCTGTCAGCGTAATCCGCGAAAATAGCTACTTTTCACAGCTTATCCATTGTCTAATTCAGTTGTGAACTCGACTGTATATTATTTCATCAGTTGAAGATTCAGCCGAAGGGTTCAACTTCGCTCTTGCCTTCTTTACTGCTCAACTTCTGATATATTCATTGTTTGAACCACATACATTTAAGTCTAAACTTCGATTCGCTGTGATCTGGCAGTCTTCGCTCGCCTCATACTCGTCTCTTCCTTCCCATTCTTTCTTTTAGTTTGTCTATCATGTACACAGTAGGTACAGAAGGTGTTACATTCCTCACAAAAATCTGATACCCAGATTTTACTAGAAATACACGTTTTGGGATCCCCTGAATTCAAAAAGACTCCATTACGTACATACTAGGTAGAAAAAGTATTGTATTCTAACCAAAACGTTGATATCGATATTTCACCGAAAGTACGCGTTTTGAAACTGTCTGAATCCAAAATCGGGATTACTTTCTCTACCACGAACTACCTGGGAAAGCGTTGAGGCGTATTGGCCTTGGTTGTCGAGCGCTAGGATCGCTTCTTATATTGTTTATTAAAACAGCGAAATAACAGTAACTTTTCGTATACTCAGAGATAAAACACAAATAGATGATCTCTCGTGCCTGTCGATATATGACACGTTGCTGTCCTGAAGATTGATTGCATCTGATCAGAGTGTACGTACGCCGTCTCGCCGTAATTGTGCGATAAGCTCACGTAAACAGCTGGGCAGTTTTACATTCTTTCCGATACGCTTCATGGCTTTGCCATGTAATACATATAGGTAGGGAATATATTGCATTCCATCGAATATTCGATATGGATATTTCACCAAAAGTACGCGTTTTGAAACCCCCTGAATCCAAAGACAAATAAACATACTCTGTCCCACGTACATAATATGTGTTACATTCCACCCGAAAATGTGATATAAATACTTAATCGAAAATATGTTTTTAAGGCCGCTGAAACTTTTCAGGATTAGGGGCACAGTCACAAAGTGTCAACAAACGGCCAAAGCGCGAAATTATTAAGTGGAAGTGGAACAAAACCCATTATTTTATATGCCTTTAATACAGCACTATCGTAATATCATATCCTACAATGAGTTTACGTAAAAATTTTGATAACTCATCATTTTGACATTTTCAGAACCAAACCCACTTGCACTACACTTTCAAGTATTATACAAAACATGTGATGTGTCGCATCCAAGTGACTTTCTCTTATTGCACAAACTATTCTTATAAGTATTTATTTCTCTGTGCTTTGTTAATCAAGATAAATGTTTACAGAAACTATTTAACAACAAATTTACTTGTAGCTACAATGAGAATAGGGAAATGCAGTAGGCTAAATTGATAATCAAATGTTTCAAGAATTGGTCGCCATGTGATAGCTTTGAAATTCCATTTTCTTTGCACGTTCAGGATATAAACTAGTAACAACTTTCTATTTCACAAAGTACAAGTGCTGGAAAATACAAATAAATTATCACAAAAAAGATTTGTTTGACAAATTCTATGTTTTAATGATATAAAAATTTCCTGTATAGTAGGATTTTCTCTAAGGTTTACAAGTTAGGCAAAAGTCATCCTGTGTAGAGGACTTCTAAGGACATACCCAAAAAATTCAAGATAAAAATTTCATTTGTCATAAAAATATCTAACATATGGTATTTTAATCGAAATCGTTAGATGCACTTTTGCAAAAATAAATTTTCGAAAAAGGTCTCGTATAAAGGGTAGTCTAGGGTTCGAAGGGGGGATTTTCTTGAAAATCTTTGTCATGTCTTTGGAAGATGCTAAACTTAAATGCCAAGTTGGGTATCCAACCGTCTGGGTATTTTTCGCTTTTGGATTAACACTCAAACTTTTTTTCTAAAATGCTTTTCTTAAAGATCGAATCAGTATCTCGAAACGTGTATTTTCAGTGAAATCATGATGTCGAGTTTTTGAGTGGAATGCAATTCCTTCTGCCTGCCATGTGCATGGCAACGAAAACAAAAACGAACCATTTTCTATAGGTGGTTTGGAGTTGGGCTAAAACCTAGCATTTTTAGATTCAGGAGACCCATCTTTCTAAACCCATCTTGCCAGTAAAATCTCGATCCTGAATTTTTGGCTAGAATTCAATTCTTCCACCACGTGGTACAGCTAAATTGTAGACAAAGTATCGACTTTAGTAAGAATAGTTTGTACTATAAGTTGTATAAAAATAACAATAGTGGTTAGACAAAGAAATGGTGAATGTAACACTATAACTTTTTAAAGTATTGTTGCTATTCATATTTTTTCACGAGGGCATTTTATTTATTCATTTTGTTTAGTGAACAGATTTAAAAGACCTAAGTATCGATTCGATATTGTGTATCTTTCGTGTGGTGTGTATAATGAAGCTTTTTCTGCAAATGTTTATTCTTTGTTCCATTTATATACTATAATATTTGCATCTATGGCACGGCTGGGCAACTGGTGCTCAGAGCACAGGTTGCTCACGACCTTGACTGATTGCTGTATGGCCAGGGTATAGAACCCGCTATTAAACATCTGACGATCGATTCTGTGTACCTACTCTATCTCCCTTGTAGCTACTATGAAGCATGTGCTGAACGTATTTCTGAGTTTATTTCGATTCACGTGAAGAGGTAGAAAAGTACGCTTTTGTAAAGTTTGTAAAAGCTATATAAAAGTAAAGAATAGCTGGTAGAGGTCATTAGAATGTAACACACCAAATCTTTTTTACTATACAAGAAATGAAAGAACTATTTGAGAGATAAAACTATATCACGAAAAGCAGTAACATTGAGAGGGGCTTGCTTAGTCTATATTAAGGATCTGGATTTTGATCAGGGCATATGCCACATATCCGAGAATAAAGAGCAATGTTGTTGTGATGCCTAGAGAAAATAATGAAGATAATCTTTGATATAAGAAAAATGAACTAGAAAATGTTTAGAAATGATCATACCAGGAAGTCAGAGGAACTTTGATCAAAGAATAAACTAAAACGGCTAGTCAGTGATAAGGAGAACATGTGTAGAATAATGCGAAGAAAGCGCTAAGAGTTTTATTTATACTGTAGTCAACATTTCTGCAGCGTTGCCACTGTTTTATTAGTTCATTGGATATGGCTAGAGGGAACATCCCAGCGATACCATTTACAAAAAGTCTTAGCTAAACGCAGAGGGATTGTTGGACTATTAGCATTACTTATAGTGGTACTTCTCGGAACTGTTCAATATAGGTATAGCAGTACGCAGTAAGTTATTGCTGACAAAACTTAATGGCGGGTGGCAGGAGGACCTAGTAAATACCAAATCCAATCGGAGCCTTGCCAAGCCTTGCTAAGTTATATAGTTAAATATACTGCGAAATCACGCTGTAAAGCCGGTGATATAAATAACGTTTGCACCCACAAAGTTTATTTGCACAACAAGAAAGAGAATAGTAGTGGTCAGGTATCAACTGCCATTAAATTTTGCGTCTATCATATAACAATTAAATAAGAATCAGTGCATTTAGAAGTGAAGGATCCAGGAAATGAAAGAGCTAATTCCATTTTTTTCGTTTTTTTAAAGTTTACACTAGTATATGATATGGCAGAGACCCAATATTTTCCACTAGAGTCTAATAAATGATAAAAAACAAGCTCAGTCATACTGTAAACGAGCTTTAAAGAAAATCTGTAGAGGGAAAGAAAGAGCTCAGTCCATATAAAATAGGGAAATAAAAGGCTAGGGCCATTAAATTGGTTCCAGTACAGAGAAAATTTGACACTATGAAAGTAACATTTACGATAAGAGAACATTCTTACTTGGAATGTGATAAAAACATGGGACTTATAAACCAGAAAGCTCACACATCAGTCCCAAAAGACTGAATAGAACTGTTCATATCATCTCGGTCAAAGCCTTCACCATTTAATGTTATAGCGCCATCTGAAATGTTGGTCAATGGGCAGCATTCCTGTAGCCCTTCTACAAGCAGAAAAGTGTCCCTTTGAGCAAGATTGTACTATGATCTTCAAACCTCCTTTACTTTTACTATGATATAGTTTAAAATAAAGTTCTATTTACTCTACTTTATATTTTCAGACGTACTACCCATTTCTCGTAAGAAATACCAGGACCTGCAGGTTTTAAGAACATTTTGACAGTAAGAAACACAAGAATTTTATGACTGTTCCTAAAACTTGAAGTTTTTAGAATAGGCAAACATTATACTGTTTTGAATTAATGGACTCAGCCCCTTTCAAATGAGTCACGCTTAACTTCTGAACATGTAGATCAAAAGTTTGAACAATTATGCAATAGTATTGTTATATATGTACAGAATATTACTTCTGATTTTGCAATTTTGCAAAGAGCAACTGTTATAGAATTGTAAGATCATGAAAGGATTTAAACACATTTGTCCTGTAAACCTTAAAACTAGACTTATCTCATTCTTTTCCTGGACCCTTCAAGTATGTTTGCTCCCCCCCCCCCCCCCCCCGTCCCACAATTTTTAAAAAGTCCTGATGATGTCCATGATTTCTGTAGTAGCAAGATAGGGCGCGAACTGAAATTGTCTGATTCCTTCAGTCCAGCCATGGACCAAGGAAGTAAACTATAGTAGCCTAATACTTCTATAAGTATTTAAACAAACAAATTAGTCGTTAAATACATACAAAAGATACACTTTTATCGTCGTACAATAATAGGCGTGTTTAGACTACCGTTATTATGCAACTCCGATTCGCACCGTAGGCTATCAAATAAGCCACATTCTGTAGTAATTTGTATGTCTTATGTCTAATACAATTAGTGTTGCCATGTTTAACTTAAGCCATGTTTTAATCTCATCAGCACAGTTTTGGAACATTGTATAATGTGTACAAATATTACAGCTATCTGCAGTTATAACAAATAACTGTGTTGTATTTTTATGACAAGTGATTTTATGTGCAATTGTGAACACGGTGCAAGTGCACCAATAATTGCTTATGTAAGAATTTTAAAATGCATAAAAGGTTTAACTGTAAGTTTTTCTTTAGCTGTCACCTAAATAAGTAACAAACCAAATTAGCACCTGCTACATTTTTACGCTATTTCTCTTTCGTTTCCCTTGTTCTTGAATGAGTTGTAATATTTTTACATGCTAAACTGTATTGAAGCAATCTTAATGCTGCACATACATTTAATCTGCGTTCAAATTTTAGTTGGATTGGCCAATCTATGGCAAGAAAAGTCTGCGGAAAAGAAAGACGACGCTTAATGAAATGAGTAGCCATGACAACGAGCAAAAAAGCAGAGTCGCGCTTCCTAGACACCGTTGGTTCTTCCTGAGCTTGTCAATCAAGGGAAGTATTTGCTTGGCATTGTCCCTTGTAAATAGGTATCTGATGGAGGAACGTTACTAGCGGGAGGTCTGAAATGTTCTGCAACATTGCCACACGTTGTACATTTCCAGAACCTGGATCTAGACGCCGAAATACACGTTCTTCTGATGAGTAATCATAGATGCCACTCGATCCAATGGCAGGAGTTGGTGTGCTTGGTGTTGATGCTACAAGCAGTGTTGGAATGACCAGGATGCCATGCTTTTGGATAAGGCAGATCTTCTTCACTACAAAGCGTCCGTTTGATGCATCACAATGAATGGAGGGCTGGTGGGATAATCTGGAAGTAAGACTGTGTCGGAATCAGCGGAACTTTTAATGGTAAGATGCAACTCGAAAAGATTCATGCAGTGGATGAGGTAAATATTCGACCGAAGTTGCTTTCAGTTCAATTGCTTCGCGCATTGCGACTAGAGAATTTTCGTTGTAACAGCAGAACTTGCCTCCATGTTGCCGAGGCCTTAAAATGATTTGCAGTTTTGGAATAAGTAGATCCTTAGAATAACCATACCTCCATAACTCAAGACGTCAAATCCTGTTGCAGAAGTGTGTCCATTATCTTAGTTTTATGCGACACAAAACCAATAAAGAAACTCAAATTCTTCGTGACTAAAAATTTTAATGCGTACATAGCAACGTTAAATTTAGAAAGACAAATCAACAATGTATCGTGACCACCTCTACAGCCAGTGTTGCCAACTCATGTCGACAGAAAAAAGCTAAATGGAAAATAGAAAGACGCCAAAAAATAGCTAAATAGTAGTTCAAAATAGCTATATAAAAAGCTAAACATCTATGCACATAATCACTCACCTATAAATTATCAAAAAATACTTCTGCTTCTTCCTCCTCCTTGTTCGGCTCTGTATTAGTTTCCGCTGAGGAAGTGCTAACTGCTGTTGAATAATTACCCTTGGTGCCCATCATTTTAAGTACACTTTCTGGAAGCTAATAGGAATAACAGCACTTACTGTTTCGTTTAAGTCCAAAACGCATCAAAAGAATGGCATTTAATGTTTTGGTCATCATTCGATTTCTCAACCTACACTTTACGATGTTCACCTGGCTAAACACACGTTCCACATCTGCGTTTTGAATATGGAAGGTTAAGAACTGAAAATGCCAATGAGACCAGTTCACCATACGGATTTTCATTGGCAGCATTGCGAAACCTATCTACTTCTGTCCAAAACTTGATTGTGTCTCCTGTGCTTTCGCAGTCACTGTGCGTTATGTTTCTCCACTGAGTTATTAATGAGTCAATGTCTTTAGAACCTAACTCAAGAGCAATGTCAATTATGGGAGGTTTCAGCACTTTTAAAGTTTCCTCTACACACAACATATTTGTCGTTTTCAGTACTTTTAAATTGTGAGGAAGACGAGATTGAAGTTCCTCTGAAAGTTTTACAGCGAACCTTATGCATCTCTGCCGAATATTTGTTCTGCATCTTGTGATATATTTAACTCGTGTATAGTAGATTCAAATTTAAAACCTAAATAAGGTCTGGGGTCCACCTGATCCACAATTGAATTTACTAAGGGGTCAATTTTTGCTGTAGGAATTAACACTTTTCTACTAACCGATTCTACTAATGTCATCAAATCATTTATAAGCTTAGTTGGGTCTACACTCTCTGAGTCAAACGCTTTATTAGTTCTCTGCACTTCTTCTAGGATAGGTTGTAAATAAAGAAGGTATAAGAGATTTTGGGGGTCTGTATACATCGAAAAAAGTAATTCAGCTGTATAACATTTTTCCCTCTGTCTAGATAATTCAAAATGCAACTTCAATTCATTCCACTGTTGGAGAATCCGACTCACAGCTGGTTCTATCGAAATCCAACGCGTGTTGCTCACTTGCGGAATTTTTAATGGCTCGATGCCGCAATTTATGGCCTGATAAATCTCCTTGTATGCAACCTCTCTAGCGGTAGAATGGGAAAACCAATTGTGTGTTTCTTTAATTAAGAAATCTGATGTTCTCGGTAGAACGTCTTCGTACGCTGCGCTTACTGCAAGTTGTAAAGAGTGACAGACACATCGAAACAATACCATGTGGGGATTTCCTAACTCTTCTTTCAATTTAACAAATACACCATTGTTATGACCCGTCATTACACTAGTATTGTCAGTTCCAATACCAAGGAACTTTTTAGGATTTAAATTATTTTCAGACAGTACCCGCTTTATACTTTTACTATGCTATCAGCATCTCCTAATTTAAGTTCCACTACCTCGAGCAATGTAGGTACAATTTTGCCCTGCGTACGACTAAAGTAACGTATAACAATTGCTAGAAGTTTAATCATAGACACATCTGTTGATTCATCTATTATTATACTAAATGCTTGATCACTGATATCTTTAACTAGCTCTTTAAAAAAGTGAGGTGCTAGAACATTTTTTATTGTTTCGCTACATTTGGTACGATGTAAATGGATGCCAGAATGTTTACTGTCTGCAAAAGCACTTTTACAAAGTTCGGATAAATGATCACACGATAGCAGGGAATAATGTTCACACACATAGCCAGCTTGACTTCTGCTTCATGTATCCCTAATGAAGTGCATGCAGGACTAAAATTTATTACTTTCTGGCGTTTATTTAGAAAGGGACCTGCAAACTTTTTGTGTTTATCTCTTTTAGCATGAACTTTCAAGTCACTTAACTGGGAATTAATTTCACATCTGCAATATTTGCAATACGCTCTTGTTTTGTCATTAACAACTGGTTGAAGCCAACCCTTAAACTCCTCCATAGATTCCCACTCCCGTCTGTACCCCTGTGTATACTTCGGTGGCATTTTACTGTTTCAGTACAAAAAAAAGTAATTCAGAACAACTCTGTTCACTGATTTCACACCCAACACAACGCACACGATCTTACACACTCCAGTGAAAGTACAAGTCAGCGAGAACTAACTATATTTCCGATCACCACAAAAGCAAATTCAAACTATCTCACTGAGAAAAGAATGCTAATACACTGTTCGGCGATAGCGCAAGACGCATCGGTCAATTCCATGAGCAATCTGAGCATTTATTGCATCTACTTCTACTATATGGATCCGTGGCTCGAATGTAAGAAGCGATGTTCTCTAAATGTTTCCTTTTTTAATGTAGTCATTATTCAGTACACAAAGAAGCTAGAAAAAAGCTAAACTTAAAATTTTCATAGCCAAAAATGTAGCTAATAGCTAAAACCAAAATTTTGTAGCATTTACTCTTTCGAAAACGCTAGATTTAGCTACAAAAAAGCTAAATTGGCAACACTGCTCTACACGTAATGCATAATTCCTGCAAACCATACATATTAAATATCTGATATCAAGTATAAACCATCTAAATATCTCCAAAATTAACCAAATGTGATGTGCTAAATTCGCATGAATTTCTCTATCCATTGTTCAACGAACTACTTTTAAAGAGATATATTTTTCTGCGCATGTACTTCATCTAACTTTAGAGATGAACATGTATAGAAATGATCTGTTTTGATTATTGTAGGTCGCTATGATGGCTTTGACATTCCATTTTTATATGAGCAGGAGAGAAGGACTGTGTTGCATTCACATGACTTTCTCTATTCTTGTACATACAAACGCTTATTCTTTTATCTACTTCCTGTTAATTGAGATAATCTTTGCTAATTTTCTTGTAGACACAATGGGGATATGGGAACATAATAGGCTTTAAGGATAAAATCTTTTAGGAGCTGTTCGTTATGTGATGCTGTGAAATGCATGGTCAAGAGATGCACTTTTCAAACGGAAACTCATTCATCTATTTATGTATTAGAAAATTCAAACGAAATATCTCGGAAGTAATGTCCTCCGTGGTCCAGATATAACATGCTAGCATCTGGTTCCCAAGGTCACCGATTCAAGCCCGGCAGATGGCGATGATTTTTTTTTCCGGCGTAGAAATCCTTAGCATGGCTTCCCTTGGAAGGGAAGTAAAGCCTTTGGCCCCGTGTCGTAGATTTACGGCATGTACACAAATCTCAAGGCTGATAGAGGCCTCTGAGCAAAATGAGGAATTCTTTTACGTCCATAAAACTCAATTTCAATTTGATTTCTCCGAAATGATTCACCGCACAAAAAAAAAAAAAAAAAAAGAAAAGGTTGTTTAGTTAAGTGTGTTTTTAACAAGATCCACATTTGTCGTGATTTTTTATATATCTTACGTTTAAACAGCTATACAGAAATCCTCCACAATGAAGAGGATCTCTGAGGACATTCCCAGCAAATTCATGGAATAGTTTTCATTTGTCATGAAAACATCTTAAACATATGGTATTTTAGTCAAAATCGTTGGCAGCTTTTGATAAAATCAAAATTTTTCTAAAAATGTTCCAGGTAGCTTTTCAAGTAAACCACCCCACCCCCACCGCACCCTTTGTATGTAGGTTGGGATGGGGTGAGTTTCCTGTCGCATTCTTGAAAGATGTTGAACTTAAATACTAAGCTTGGGATTTAACCGACTTTTCGTTTTTGAGTTATGTTGTTCACGGTTGCACATGCGTGCGCGCCTCAACGTATATTTCCAGTGAAATTTCGGTATATAATTTTTGGGTGGAATGTAATACTTTGCTACTTAATATTATGGTAGAGGAAGTGAAAATCTTGTTTTATTCGCACATATCCATTATAGGTACTATCTTTCTCCAGACAGTAGTACAGTTTTTCTGACGAAATGCAAATTGATGGCAATGGAATTGTTTACATCCTTCGAATTATTGGCTTTAGAATCTAACAGTATTCTCTCTAAGGCTGTCTCTGTTGTATGGTGGTTAGCACGCTAACCTCCCAAACCATAGGTCCCGGATTCTTATCTCGTTTGGAGGGTGGGATTTTTAATTATTTTATTTTATTTTTTATTTTAAGCCAGGATTATCCCCATCCTCCCTAGAGTCTAGAACTATCCATGTGCGCGTTAATTCAATGTACATCTTAATAGAAACTTAAAGATTGAAACACTGTAAATGAGTGAACATCATTGCTGTTAAAGAATTGTTCCAAAGGTAAAAAGTGGTCGATAATGCGTAATGGTGACTGTAGACACAACCTATTTGTGTGTGCGACGGACGGTAATATATGGAACGGAGTATCAATCAACTCGGCTGCATGTTGGAAATATCGACTTGTACAAACCGCTCTGCAAAACGACGTCGGACTTACAAACATTCTGCTCTCTTAATGCGCTCAATAATGTTTACCATGGTTGAATAAGTTACATTTATGTGAACTTTCAATTAAATGTTACTTTTGGAGAAAATAAAAACATCGAAAAATTTGCCATGTAAAGGATAGTTTGGGATTGGGGTATTTTCTTAAAATGCTTAGTGTTGCATCTTTGAAACATACTGAACTTAGAAAAATGCAATGCTACAGCCAAGACGTGAACGGGAAGATCCGTGGTTCAAATCCCGGCTGTGGCACTGAATTTTTCAGCCTCACTCTACCCTTTCCAACCTTGTCCTACACACGGCTATTGTGTGAAAGAACAATTTGCATACTGAACTTAAGTACTAACTATTGTATTTTTCCACACATTTTTTTGTCTTTGGGTTACCTGTTATCGCTCTCTCTCTCTCACACACACACACACACACACACACACACACACACACACACACACACACACACAAACACACACACACCAGTTTCTGAAAGTGTTCTTTATGAGCTAAGGAGACCTCAAAACGTATGTTTTCAGTGAAATATATTGAATTTTTGGCTAAAATGCAATGACTATCTACTGTGCACTGGGTAAAGAAAGTAAAAAATCTGATGTGTTGTACTCACATAACTTTCTCTACACTGGTACTAACCATTCTTACAAACTCTTATTCCCATATCTTCCTCATGTTAGTAGAGATAAGCATTTGTACAAATTATCTTATTGCTTACTTCCTTGTAGGTGAAAGGGAAATGTTAGAATACAGTAGGCTTTGAGCGATAGTGAAATCGTTTAAAGCTTTGAGATCCCGTTCTCTTTGCACGTTTAGCATATAAAAAAATTAACAACGATGTTCCATTTCACGAAAGTTTTACGTTTTCTGAAACTGACACAAATAAGGCATATCTCCGAAATGGTTCACTCTACAAAAAATTTATTCAGAGATAAATTGTGTGTTTTAGCGATCTCTGCATTTTTGAACAGTAAGATTTTGTCTATCTCTTACGGTATACGAGTTATTCAAAAGTCATCCAGAGTAAACAGGACTACATAGGCGCGCGCGCGCGAACCTTTTTCTAAAAATGCTTTTTTGATTCAGGGGGTCTCAAATCATATATTTCCGGTGAAATCTCGACAGCGAATTTTGGGTGGAATACAATAACAATACACAATACTTCCTCTACCTTACTATACGTAGTAGAGAAAGTAAAAATGTTAATTGTATTCTTTTAATTGCCATCAAGTGATGCAACTGTATCAAAATATCAAGTTCAGTACACATACCTTCATTTTGTAGATTCTATAATAACTATAGAGCAATTCCACGAATATGTCATACCGAGTGTTAAAATTTGAAATCAATGTTTCACTTTTTTTACTGAGGAAAGATGATGCTAGATACTCCAAAGTATCTTATGAAGTGAAAAATAAATGTTTTTCACGTGAATATGGGTTCAAATTTCACTTCTTACCCACATATTTCCAAAACACTAAAAATAAGCGTGAATAACGGTGATTTTCATATCAATATTTCAGGAGCTATGTACAACTGTTTTAATTTTTTTGTTCTGTACATCACACAATAACTCTTCATCTTCAAAACGTGTACATGGCTAATAATTTTCGACATTTATAAATAATCCTTAGAGCCTGTTTAGTTATTACTCTGTGTCGATGTCAGATAGTCACGGTAAATAAGGATAAAGTTCTCTGCACGGAAAAGTAATAGACTGAAATAAATATCCTTTTGGATTCTGCGTCATAACAATATAACAAATAAAAAAGTATCAGAAAGTTTTCCTCTAAAGTCATTCGTTTTCCCACAGAACACGTGACTATCGGACAATTGGTGCTGGCGCCCTGTGGTCGTCATACGCGTACAGTGCTTGTGAGACTTCAGTCAGGATAGACTATCAGTCCGTTTCTGACTCCATTGCTAAAACACCAGCCCAAAGACAACGTGAATACAAACAATATCTGAAGGAGCAAGACAGTTATCCACAATGGAAGGAAAAAATAAAAGTGACTATGAGGAAAGGAAGAGCAATACTGAAATAAACAAAACAAGGAAGAGAACACCTCAAGTCTGAATTAGGAGACATAAACAAGCACAGCGGGCAAGACAGAAGATAAGAGACCAAGAAGGGATTGATAAGGATACTCCATCAACATCAGCGGGTTTCAAAAGCAGACAGCATTTTGGAAAGTGCAGAAAACGTGTTGAGGAATCATTGCCGCAATCTCCACGCAAAAGAAAAGAAATGATTCGTAAGTTAGCAGTTGAAGAGGGATTACATGTTGTAAAACCAAAGCATTCTGTCCCGGTATCAGGAAAACAACTATCAGAGGAACTTAAAAGTGCAATCATCAAGTTCTATCAGGATGATTCAATATCTTACCAAGCTCCTGAAAGAGATGCTTTTATTGAAATCCATGTTCAAGGAGAAACAAAAGAAGTTCGCATTAGGTATCTAGTGGTAACATTAAAAGAAGTACATACACTCTTTCTAGAAGATCGAGAAGAAATGTCCGTGGGGTTGACAAAATTTGCTGAATTACGCCCTGCTCACGTGCGACTTCAAAGTCAGATCCCACATAATGTGTGCACATGCATTATACATGAAAATACGAAGTTTCTTCTCAAAGCATTGTGTAAAAATCACGTACTCACTGAGACTGAATTTCGTAAGTTCATAGCACAAGTGGTTTGTGATCAGAAATCGAGTGAGTGTATGCAGGGGGGATGCTCCAACTGCCCGGGATTGAGTGGAGCAGACATTTCGGATAAACTTGCTAATTCTCCATGCGAATGGAATCTGTGGAGTTCACGTAATGGAAGAATGGAAATAGAAGTTAAAAAGGGATCTGTAAAAGACTGCATTGAAGAACTGACCCATTGCCTGCCACGTTTCTTAAATCACGTTTATGTAAAAAGACAGCAATCCGAGGCCTTTAAGGCTGGGGAAATGTTTCAATTAGTGAAGCTGTGATACAGATCGACTTCTCTGAGAACTACACATGCAAGGAGCGAAATGAAATTCAAGCTGCTCAGTGGAACAATACACAGATCTCAATATTTACTGCTGTTACCTGGTATAGGAAAGGAGATATTGGTGAAATTCAGAAACAATATTTTGCTTTGGAGTCTGATTATGTATCACATGACAAATATGCAGTTGATATTTGCTTAAGGAATATATTTTCGAAAATATTGGATATTGTTCTGAATCTTGAACTTGTGAAAGTGTTTTCTGATGGAGCTGCTAGTCATTTTAAGCAGAAATACACATTGAGTCATGAGACATATCTTCCCGAAGTATTTGGAATCCAAATTGAATGGCACTTCTTCGAATCCTATCACGGAAAGGGGGCAGTAGATGCGATTGGAGGACAAGTGAAGAGGATGGCATGGACAGCTGCGAAAGCAGGAAGCAGGATTCAGAGTGCTGAAGAATTTGTTAATACTGTTAGAAAGAAAAGCAAATTATGTCTTCTTGAGGTTTCTCTGTCTGAAATTGAAGAAGCAAAAGAATTTCTCGACAAAAGATTTGAACGTATTTCACCTATGCCATCCACTCAGCGGGTTCATTATGTGAAAGTATTAGATTTAAATGTTGTGGAATATGCTTTTCTTTCATGTGCGGAAAGTGTCAGAATGATGCACAACTTTCGGAAATAAAAACAGTGTAGTGATATGCGCGTGTACTACGAGGCTACTGCATTTAGCGTTCCTGCACTATAAGGAGTCCAATCCAGAGTGTGTTACAGGTATGTGCTGTGTGCTCTCATGTGTCGTCTTTGTTATGGTTTTGAGTCAGCTTTTTATACTTGCAATGACGTAACTGTGATAAGAAGTTAGAGCTGCCAACATGTTTATTCTGTTTATGTTGCATGACATTAATGCTTCTCCAAAGGATATGATTATTGTCAAAACGATAAATACAATTACACACCTGTGAGTATTACATGTATGTAACGTATAATACGTATCCCTGTGATTTACCATATGTTATACCATGTAAAACAAAGGCAAGGTATTACAATTTTCGCATATGTCAGTAAGTCACAAACTAATGTCAGTATAGTCACGCTGACCTTTGAATGAATATCTCCAGATGAGAATAACATAACCAAACCTTTTTTCAGGTCATTTGAAAGCTTAGAAGTTCCTCTCTCAAGTGGTTTTTCAGAACAAATCAAATAAGACAACTTTCAGAGAAAATGGAGGACAAACGTTTGAAGTTGGACCTGTAGTTGACAAAAATGTCAGTAAGTCACGAAAAGTTTAGCGCTCATTATTAAATAATTGTTTCACTTTTTTAAGGTTTTTATCTTTCCTATAACAACTGCCAATGTATTCCCTGTCATCGTATGTCGTTAAAATAACATTTTTACACCTATATTGGCCATTAGACAGACATTTTAAGAAGAAAATGTAGTGTAAATGTCAGTAAGTCACACGCGGAATTGCTCTATAGCAAAAATTGTATACTGAAACAAATTTGGAAAAGGTTCAATATTATTAACATGAAGTAGACCACCACCGTAGCTCAGTGGTAGCCGCGTCAGAGGCAGGGGTCCGGGTCCGATTCCCGGTACAGGCGTGGTGATTTTTCCTCGCTGAGAAGGCTGGTCAGGGGTGCACTGAGCCTCATGATGCCAACTAAGACTGCATGCGGCCCACCGAGAACCGAATATAGACAAGATCCCATCAAACCCTTGTTGGATCTGACAGGAAGATCCGGGATCACTGATGTAACCTAGGTATCTACCTGGGGAGCCTAATCTGCCAGCGTAGGCAAGTATCAACGCTTGGGTGACAGGAAGTGGACCCACTCCACCGACAAGCGGAAAAAATCATGAAGTACAAAAACAAGCCTTTTATAGAAATATTTTGTGGAATATTGTATGTACAAGTAGTGTTAACCCCGTAACCCCCTATCACATCAAGCCATCCGGGCCAAGGTCTACCGCCCGACAGCTGCGTCCCCCACCCCTGCCCACCACTGGCGTCATGAGTGGGGTGCAGTGCTGGAGGTGGGATGTGGTTAGCGTACCGGTCCCTCCCGGCTGGTTACACGGTCTTGTGGACCATGGACCGCTACTTCTCAATCAAGTAGCTCCTCAGTTGACCACTCAGGGACCTAGCGAGGCTGAGTGCACTCCGTGTTAGACCTCCCAGCGGGGGAAAATTCCCCACGCCGGGACAGGGAAACGAACGCCGGTCCCCCACGCAGAGGCAGGCGTGCTACCACTGCGGCACGGTCACAAATGGCATTATCAGACTAAATTCTTAGAACCAAGGGCATCTTGTATGTATTAAAACGACTTTCTGCCAATTTCAATTAAAGGGGAACGAAATACGAAAGTCTGATGTGTTGCACTCACATGACTCACTGGTTTTGTACTAACCATTCTTGCAAACTCTTAGTCCTCTATCTTCTTCATTTTAGTCGAGATAAACATTTGTAGAAATTATCTTATTGTTTATTTTCTTGTAGGTACAAGGGGAATGTAGGAATACATTAGGCTTTGAGCGACAATCAAATTTTTTAAAGCTTTAAAATTCCGTTCTCTTTGCACGGCTAAGATATACAAAAGGAATAACTATCTTCCCTTTCTGGAAAGTATAAATATAGCTAAACTCACACAAATAACAAGGAATACCTCCGAAATAGTTCACCCCACAGATACATTTATCCAGACATAAATTGTAAGTTTTAAGGAGATCTACATTTTTTGTATAGTAAAATTTGGTGTCTCTCTAAGCCTCTAAAGTGGAGGTGTCGCAAACAAGACAAGAGAGGACAGGAGAAAGGAAATATTTGTGAGGTCCTGCATACTAATGGTTACAAAAAGATAGTATCGTGCTTGGAAAAGGTCGCACGGTGCAAGAACGATTACAGTAGCACATGCGTCAGTGCAAACAAAACGGCATCGAGAAATCGGCGTTTGCGCCACATGCTCACGTAACAAAACGTACAATACTGAATTAAGTGTTTAATTCTGCCCTCCAAATATGGGCTGCTTTCTAGTGACAATTCATAAGATGAAACTAACTTTTGCAAGGCACGTGGGTGTGGCAAAATCGATAAAGCATTATTTTCTCAAAGCATTATATGCAGATGGAGTGAACATAAAATGTGGAAGCTAGTACTATACTTCTGTTGCCAAATTGCCTGTTAATTTTTGGAGTTTGTGACAAATTCAATTGTTCTACAATAAATCTAATGTGCTCGTTTTCACCATAACTGGGCAAAGACTGTAGTAGTTCAATAGCAGAGTCCAATTCATCTTTCGTTGAAGACATTGTTACATTACTGTATTCAATTTCTGACATGATTTTGTCCAAAGCATTTAAATAATTTAATTGCTTTATTTTACTTTTAACACTAGGTAAGCGAATATTAATTTTAATAGACAAGTCAACTTTCACATTCAGAAAGGATTTAACACAGAGAATTCCATTGGTGGTACCCAATAAACAAATATTTCCCCGGTCCTTAATTATTGGCCATTTACTGGAATGTATTTGTCTGGAATTTAGGTATGAAATAAGATCAAGTATACTATTAGCTGAGTCGCGTTCATTGTATTCTTTATTTCACTCAATACTTTCACGAATAGCCTGGGCCAGATTTTCATCTTCTACGTCAACACTTTTGGAAGTGTCTTACAACAGTAAATGCGTTAGTATTTGGAAAAATAGTAGGCACTGCATTTTCTCTAAGTTTTGGTATTTTCCTTTTGATATTCCAACAGGTCCCCTTTTACTGTAATAACTTTATCTGTTCTTATTATACGAGATTCTTCAAAATGTTTTACACAGAGCAATGGATTTTTCAATTATATTATTATTATTATTATTATTATTATTATTATTATTATTATTATTATTATTATTATTATTATTATTATTATTATTATTATTATTATTATTATTATTATTATTATTATTATTACTATTACTATTACTATTACTATTACTATTATTACTATTACTATTACTATTACTATTATTATTATTATTATTATTATTATTATTATTATTATTATTATTATTATTATTATTATTATTATTATTATTATTATTGTATAAACTGAACAGAACTTAAAGGACTTAAGAAAACTATTCTTGGTGACCGATAGACCGTCACCGTATGGGTTTTTGCACAAACCGAAAACTATAATTAATTATAAGTAAGCAAATTGTATATAAATGTCAAATATAGCCTGTAAGCCGGGCCCCATGTACCGGCACCAGGTCAATACTTTATGATAAACAAACTGAAACTGAAACAAGCGGTGCAGTTTGCCTCTGGGAAAAAAAAAAAAATAAATAAAAAAAATAAATAAAAATAAATAAATAAATAAATAAAAAACCCCCTAGCCTGCGCAGCCGCAGGCTAGAGGGCTCCTGTATCTTTCTAGTTCGGTGTCTTTTTTATATTCCGAACTATTTGCGCATCTTTATTGGGTCCTCAATTACAATGCTGCAATAATTTATATAACAGGAAGGAATGAATATACTAATGCATAGTTATAATATAATCCCTAATTCCAAAATAAGTTTTCATAGTATTATTAGCTAGAATGCTGCATACAATTTAGCAGGAATATGTATATACAATATAACTAGGGCTAGGAAGTTCATGCATTTGCATGCTTTTCGTAGGGGTTAAAAATGTATGTTTTTACATTATGTGCACGAATTATGGAATTTTCAGTTATTTGGACATGATTTTATGGTGCTGTTGTTGTTGTTAGCTAATGCTGGATTTCTGACAATGAAGTCATTAATCCTCTTGCTCTCCAATATTTTTCACTGATGGATGGGACACTAGAAGTGGCTGGGCATATTTGAAGGTGGTCTCGATCCATTTCCTCTTGCAGATCACATAGAGAACAGAGTGGTGAAGAATATATCCCAATTCTGTTCAAATGTTTTGCCAGACAATCATGTCCTGTAATCAACCTGAAGGTTGCAACTGCTGTTTTTCGAGGATACTCAGGAATTACTGTTTGAATGTTTGGTAGTTCCCATCTTTTATTTTTTTATTTTTCATAGTAATATTTTTCAATAATGTTTTTGAATTCAGAGTTGACTAATCTTTTAGTTGCATAAAATGGTAGATTAACTATCGATTTCTGCACATTGCCGGTACCTTTTTTTGCAAGAAAATCAGCTTTCTCATTACCACTCAGTCCACAGTGAGCTGGTATCCATTGGAAGACTAGGTGTTTTTGAAGTGCTGTTAGATGGGTAAGGATTTTCCAACATTCTATAATTGTTTGGTTTTATGGTGCATATAACTGCATATTTTCTTGATTTTTGATAAATGCATATTATTTCAATGTTATAGCCCCTATATTGCATATTTTAATGATTTTTATGGTTTTTTTATTATCTTTTTCTATATGGATAATATTTTTCATATTGGTAGTATTGCACATGATGATGCAACTCACGAAGATTTCAATACCATAGCCCCTATATTGCATATTTTAATGATTTTTGTGCTTTTTTTAAAGCTTTTTTCATGCTTTTTTCATCTGTATAATATTTTTCATATTGGTAGCATTTCTGAGACAATGATTCTTTTCCATTGGTAGATAGATTTGTGTCCAGTAAAAAGAGAATTTTTGTTAAATCTCCTAAAGAAGTTCAGTTGCTTAGATCAGGAGGCACCTAATATCCGAGTTCCTCCTGCACCAGTGTTAACTCGATGGGGAACATGGGTCGATGCACTTTTATATTATGCTGAGCACATAGAAATAGTCCAAGAGGTTTTTAATTCATTGGACTCGAAAGATGCTTTATCAATAGAAACTGTGCAAAATATTCTGTGAGGCACTGAGTTAAAAGAGGGTCTTAGTTTCATATCTGCTCATTTTTCGTTCTTACCAACAGCCATAACGGCATTGGAAGCTGTAGGATCTCCTTTGCATGAAGCACTTGCTGTCTTTGAAAAAACATGTGATCTAAGTTCGGTTCCTGGTAGCATAGGACAAAAAGTGAAAGAGAAAGTGAATTATGTAATTTCAAAAAAATTCTGGTTATAAACAGATGTGCGATATTCGAGACATCCTGGAAAGAAAACCATCTGTCACACCAAGAGACTTAACTCTCTGTGAAGCAGTTAACATAATTTAAATATGCCCCAATAACATCTGACGTGGAGAGAAGTTTTTCACATTACAAAAGAAGTTTTGCGAGACAGCAGACGATGTTTTACAGTTGAAAATTTGTGTAAAATGTTGAATTGTGAACTGTAATTTAACAATTAATACTAGCAGCGGGACCACTTCTGCTTCAACCTCTAAGGAATAAGATAACTTTATTATTTATACTAACTCGTCTTGTCCACTGCAAATGGACATTAATTGTTTTAATTAAATAGTGCATATTTCTTAGCATATTTTCAAGTTTTTAAGAGCATATTTGCATGCTTATTTCAGTGTTTTTAGGACATGAACTTCCGAGCTCTAAATATAACATTTCACTATAATCCCTAATTTCAGGAAATTAGAACATGTATGTCTACACAAAACCCAATTAAATGTTACCCCCCTCCCCCAGTTAATTTCATATTTATTCCACGATTTCATTGCTAGATACAGTTTTAAATATGCGATCTAATTACATTTTACGTCATCACCATTTCATCTTACCAATTTAGACATGTAATTACATTTTACATATACGTAATTATGTTATCCCATTTTATATAGTTACATATTATGCCCCATTTGACTTCATCTTTATTGAACAATACCAAAATTCATACAATTTAAAACAGAATACACAGTATATTAACCTAAACTGTTTAACCTACGTAAGCTTATAACTACGAATGTCATGTCCACACTGGACAGTCCAGTAGATCCAATCAGGTGATCGTCAAATCCAGTGTTGTCTTCTCGTTGGTCATGGATTTCTTCCAAATTTGGCTGCCTCTCTTGTGGAAACGGAGTTCGCTAGTTTATCCAGCCACGTCCACAGTCCTCGCCGTCGTACCACCGAGTAGATAGTTCTGTCCTGTAGGTATGAGAATGCCGTTGCCCTCCCAGTCGTCCGCAGCGGACATTCCCATAGCGCATGTTCGGGCGTGTCTACTGCATCATAGCAACAATTGCCGCTCTCCCTTAGACCAAACCACATGAGATACGCACCATAGGGTCCATGTCGCTTTTGAAAGCTTAAAGTATCTCATGCGGAGTCTCTCATCAACATCTGGGAAAATGTCAAAGTTCTCCTACCCGTGGTGCTCGCCTCCCATTCATGTTGCCATTCACTGATAAGTCGTTCTCCAATATCCAGTTTGCCTTGCACTGGAGCTCCTGCAATTTGTGCAGCTCGCAACGGGTGTTAATGGCGAAGCCAGTAGTAGGCTTCTAATTTTCAACTCGAACGGTAGGGTACCTAAGGTGACTAATAGGGCATCTGTTGGAGTTGTTGAAAAAGCCCCACTCAACTAAATTAGTATTTTTCGTTGAAGGCTGCGCACTTCTCGTTTGGCAGTGACTAAATACGGTCTATGTGCCCAGCTACTTGCAGCATGGCCCATCACAGAAGCCAGGATTACATTATTATATAAGCGAATAGCTCCATAAGGGATCGCCCCAAAGTTGCGTGCTAGACGCCCAAGTTTACCCTTTATGGCAAGTGCCTTGTTTGCTGTTTCAGTTATATGCTGACTAAACAACAGGCCCTCTTCCAAGTTAACACCTAGACGCCTTTGTATTCTTTATGGTGACGCCTTTGTATTCTTATTCCATTAAGGGGTATCGCTGGATCTCTTTTTAGCTTGCCTTTCAAAAGCACATATTTAGTCTTTGCCGGGGAGATTGTCAGCTTGCGCTCCATACATTCCCGGTGAAAGACATCCAGGGCATCTGCAGCACGACGTTCTAATACAGTCCTAGAATTACCAGTAATGATGATGGCAACATCATCTGCATATTCAGCATACCCACTGATTGCTGAAGTCCGATTTAGTTCATGTAGTATCGGTTCAAGCCCGATATCCCATAGCACAGGTCCGCATACTGAACCCTGTGGACATTCTTTGGATACTGCTCTCGAGATCTTAAAACCGTGTGAAGTTACCTTTCTACCATAGCAGTGATCACGAAGGATCAGATACAGGTTCCCAGGGCAGTTCAAACTACGAAGTTCAGCAAATAGGGTGGGCCACCATAGATTGTTGAAGGCCCATTCTATATCAATGATAAGACCCAACACATACTTGGTTTTAGCTTCCTCCACTACATTGATGGTATGATTTATAGCATCCTCACAAGATCTTCCTCTTCGGAAACCAAATTGGGTGAATGTAAGACCTGCTGTTTCCCTACTTGTCTGGAGCCTACTGCAGATGAGCTTTTCCAGTAACTTGCTCATATTTAGAAGCGCAATAGGCCTGTATGAGCCGGGTTCTCTAGGATCTTTTTCAGGAGCCTTCTTAAGAATAACCAAATTCGCCTCTTTCCAACTCTCTGGCATTTTGCCCAATCTCAGGCATTCACTGTAAAGATTGCACAAATAAGGTGTTATGAGGTTAGCAAGGGCTTTTAGTACCTCATTACCAATTCTCTCTGGGCCAGGAGCTTTTCTGTTCTTTAGTTGGTCAATGTAAATGAGGATCTCCTCCTTTGTGAAAGGATCACATGTTCCCTCTGTGCGATATTCACTTACCATTTGCAGCCTCGCTTCTTTTTGCGTCTATCTTCCCATTCGTCGTCTTGGGGAACCAATGTGTCCAGGAGAAGATCCATGGTTTCACTCCAGTTCTTCGTGCTTGTACCGTCCTGTCGAAGAAGCGTGCAGGAGACATCACCTCCAAACTTATCCCGCACAATTCTGTATGGTACACCCCATGGATCCCGTTGTAGACAATCCTCTGTAAATCCCTTCCAACAGCTGTGCCTAGTCTGTGTGAGTTGTTTTGCATAGGCCTCTTTCCTGCACCTATAAATTAGGAGCCACGCCTCACGCTCCTGTGTAGTTCTTGCCTTCTGGTATCATTTCCTAGCATGCCGAGCATTACGTCGAAACCTTTGTAAACGATCATTCCATGGGGCATTCTGCTTATGCGAACTAGCACAGTTTGCCTTTGAAGACGACCACGACAAGATGGTTGAAATGTCGGTTTTATCCAACTTGACGCGGCAAAAACCGCATAGCCAAGATGTTTTTAATACTGACCGTGGAAACTTGAGAAAATGTATTAAATACCAAGTTTTCGTTCTCGAGTTACGCTGCTCAAGAGGACTGACAGACGCCCCCCCCCCCCCACACACACACACACACTCACACCATTATCTAAAAATGATTTTTTGGATTCAGGGGGGCCTCAAAACATATATTTCCGGTGAAATCTCGATATCGAATTTTTGGGTGGAATACAATACTTTCTCTACTTATACGTACTAGAGAAAGTAAACATGAATAATTCATTCACCACATTAGTTGATTTGTCATCCATAATACATATAAATGCAGGCAGTTTCACCATCCAAAGTTAAGTGGTTGTCATGCTACTGGGAGTTGATGTTATCTTTATGGCAATAATGGAGATAGTAATGCCAGCATTGGTGTGTTATATACATAAAACATAGCAGCAGCAGCGCCAATATGCATTTTACTGGCTTTAAGAGCGCCGCATTTTGTATTTCTGAGCAGTACAGGTATATAACTCCCCCAAAACTTTGAAAGTCAGGGGTGATTTTTTACATTTTTCAAATCTAGTTTTATATACACGTCCCCCAATTAATGCAATGCACTTTTACTATTTTCGCTAAGATACGTCACTTCCAATGCTGCAGTTTCTCCCTGTAATATTAATATTACTTGAAGTTGAAGCCTAGAATACATCACTGTCATTACTTTCTGTAACTTTTAACTTCCTTATCACAAATTTATCCATGCTGACGAGCAATAGAACAGTGAGTTGCAAGAAACTGAACTGAATACTGCAAGCTGCAATCGTCATTGCTGGAATTGTGACCCTGAATGTCAACCCAACCAATGAAGCTAAGAAGTGTTTATTGTTCAGCTTATTTGTGATATGATACTTTTACTCACTCACAGCTCACACTCGTACCATATACAGTCTGCATCGAAAGTGTTCCGTGTCTTGTATTTTCAAAAATCAGTAAGAGTAAATACTTTCAGTAAAAAGAAAATAATATTTCCCTGGTAGGGAAGGAATTCTCCTTTGACGAGAAGGGGAAATTATTTAATGAGAGGGGGAAATCCCCCGCCATCCCCCGTTTATTCGAACCTTGGTATTAGTATTAAAATAAATGTAAAACATAAATAGTTGGACTTGAACATTCTCCTGAATGTAGAGCATAAATAGGTGCCGTACAATGGTCCACGTGTGTGTGCATATGGGTAAGCAGCGTGACTGACAAACGAAATTTCCGATCAATACCAAACTTGGTATTTAAGTTCAATATCTCCAGAGATGCGACACGAAGATTTTGAAGAAAAATCCCCTCATCATATTACCGTGTTCATAGCGTATTTTGGAAATTTGTTTTATTTTATTTTTTTTAATGACTCAAGGGATTTTAATTAAAATGGCTTACGTTTAAAATATTTACATGGCAAATAAAATATATATCTTGAATTTTCTGGAAACAGCCTGTGAAGTCCTCTTGTTTGTATAAACTGCACAAAAGCTGTTGAGCTCTATAAAATATACAATTTATTTCAAATAACCCTTTTGTGGCACCATCATTTTCCGAGATATTTGTTATTATTGTTTGAATTTGTTAACTTCTATCGTTTCCTTAACTTGCTGTCGCTATTTAGTTATTTGTCGCGATGTCATGGAAAGAGTATGGAATTTCACGGACAGCATATAGTGGCCCGCTTTTAAACGTCGGATTCGATTCCATTTGCTTTATTCCCCCTTATATCTACAACTAATTCTATAACGAAAGTATCTCTGCAAAGGTTTATCTGAACTATAGGAAGTAGAAAGATGAATATGCTTTCGTAAGTATAGTCTGTAGAGGCTATACAAAAATAAACGACAGCGAGTAGAGAAAGTAATGTGAATATAAGGCATGTGATGTTTTGTATGTTTAAGCATTGCCAGATGTACTATTTTCCCACTGATGACCAAGAGGAGGTCGTGCGACTTGTGTGATGTTCTAAGTTTCAGGGATGAAGGAGGTAAAAGGAAACCCTTTTTGGCATATGTGTCTAAAACGTCTCATACTTGTCATTTAGATGCTTCGTATTTATAAGTGTACCTTGACATCCACGCCCTAATAAAGTTATGCAGACCTCTTGTTTTGTTTACAGCGAGTCACTATTTCTGCCGGTGTGTATACATACGCACGCGTATTGTGTTGCAGTGCGTATTATGTTGCGTTTGATTTACGAAAGCACTTTCAAATCTTATGCCATAAACATCTGTTCATTAGTGATTTCTTTGGTACTGCATACGTTTAAGAAGTCTATCAATATTTGGTGACAAAAGTCGAAGTGCATAGCCTTAGAAGATACACAAAGTGATCGTCGCGTAACCTATTGCGATACAGACTTTTAATATACTCGTAGCTCAATTTGGAGAAACTTTCACAAATATATGTACAGCTATACTCACTCTTATACACACTATTCTTGCAAATGCTTATTTCTCTATGTACTAAATTTTAATCGACATAAACATTTTCAGAAAGTATCTTATCGCTAATTTTCTTGTAGGTGCAAGGGGAATATGAGAATACAGTAGGTTTTAAGCGATAGTGAAGTGTTTTAAGAGCTGTTTGCAATGTGATGCCTTTGCAAGAGCAAGAGATAAAAACTAGTAACATATTCCTATTTGAGAAAAGTATAAGTATTGGAAAATTCAAACAAATAATAAAGAATACCTCGGAAATAGTTCACTCAAAAGAAAATCGTTTGAGGGTATGCACGCCACTGATCATGTCCACTGCAACTGTTGAGCATGATGAGAGAACAAGCATGCGAATTCCATAGCCTGTCTGTTCAGCATAAGGACTATAGTGCTACGGCGCGAACATATGCACGTATTAAGAGCCCATATTTTTTGTTCTTTCTTCATCTCTTTCTTTCTCTTCTTTCCTTCCTTCCTTCCTTCCTTCCTTCCTTCCTTCCTTCCTTCCTTCCTTCCTTCCTTCCTTCCTTCCTTCCTTCCTCCCTCCCTCCCTTCCTCCCTCCCTCCCTTCCTTCCTTCCTCCCTTCCTCCCTTCCTCCCTTCCTCCCTTCCACCCTTACTCCCTTCCTCCCTTCCTCCCTTCCTCTCTACCTCCCTTCCTCCCTTCCTCCCTTCCTCCCTTCCTCCCTCCCTCCCTCCCTCAACCTTTTATCCATTGCAGTGGCGTGCAGCCACATGTTAAGTCTCCAATTAAAGCGCCTTTGGTAACGCTACAATTTAGAACTGCTTCTTCACAGTGACAGCAGACAGGCTTTACTAAGTTCCTAATAAGCACTATTTCGATTCCAGTGGACCATATTGACATATTTCTTTCTGTTTATGATTTATTGGTCACAATCTATAATTACTTGGAATACGTATAGCTTATTAACCTGACGACGTAGACCATTGGTTTCCTATCTCAAATTGATTGTCTATGAACCTTCTATCAGTAAAATTCGTGCGGTGTTATTAATTTACATCCTGTATATTTTTCATGTACAATGTTTCAGGGTGGTTGAACTAGGCGACGTTGATTGGTGTGGCGGCGGGACGGTGGAGTTTTTTTTAAAGGATTTCGCCCTGGCGTTTGGATAGCTGCCTGGTGCCCCTTCTTGTGGGAGCTCATTTCCGAGGCCCTCGGGTTGAGAATGGCGTAGGCAGGCTGACGCCGGTGTCAGAAATGCCTCTGTTCTGGAATCGTCAGGGACTCCGTCCCTGCTAGGTGCATTGTTGTCGGGATCCGGTTACCCTTCGGGTCTCCCCATTCAACCCTTCGCGCCCTTCTCTCAGGGATCACGTAAAACACAATAGATGTGTGGGATGTATACACTACAGTTAAAAGAAGGGAAAAAAAGAGTTGTATCATGGCAACAAGGTTCTGTTGTTGTAGAATGAATGGCAGTAAATAAAGTTTTTAATTAAGCGATAGCATTTTATATATTTACATAGTATACTCACCCCATATAATTGGTGAATCCCGACCTGATAATTTACGAGTGCATCGCAAGACAACATGAATGAAAGCGAAAATCCGCTTGAGGAAGCTAATAAGATAAGCGTGAAGATCCCGCCATTCTGGGTAGAAAAACCAGAAATTTGGTTTTTCAAGTCGAAGCACAATTTAAAATTTCAAAAATAACCCAGGAAGACACCAAATTTAACTACCTGGTTGCTCAACTTGAACCTAAATATCCACAAAATATCTGGGACATAATTAAAGGTTCCGAATCGAACAAATATTCTGCTGCCAAGGAACGTTTTTTGAATACGTTCAAAGAAAGCGAAGAAAAGCAAATAAAACGCTTATTAACTGGTTTGGAGCTCGGAGACATGAAACCAAGCCACCTTTTAAGGAAAATGAAATCTTTAGCTGGTATTAACATATCCGAGAAAGTACTTCGCACTCTCTGGTTAGAAAAGTTACCGAACTCCATTAAGCATGTTTTGATAGTGTCTGACGAGGGTTTGGAGAAGATTACTATTATGGCAGATAAAATTATTGAAATTAACCCCCATAATGAACTTTACAACATAAATAAAACAGCTAGTACGGATAATGAAGTATCCGAAAGCAACTGTGACGCCATAACCAAGCTTTCTGCACAGATATCTGCTTTAGAACAGCGTATAACCTCATTACTAGGGCTAGGAAGTTCATGCATTTGCATGCTTTTTCATAGGGATTAAAAAGGTATGCTTTTACGTTATGTGCACGAATTGTGAAATTTGCAGTTATTTGGACATGATTTTATAGTGCATATAACTGAATATTTTCTTGATTTTGATAAATGCATATTATTTCAATATTATAGCCCCTATATAGCATATTTTAATGATTTTTATGGTCTTTTATTTTTTTAATTCTGGATAATATTGTTCATATTGCTAGTATTGCACATGATGATGCAATTCGTTAGGTTGCGAGAACTAATGCTGAGTCATGTTGTCATGCAGTGAATCCCCTGTTTCCATCCTTTCATTATATGCATGTGCGTAGAGAATAATCAGTGCGTTATCTGAGAGGTTTATATTAACAAAGATAAAGTGCAGGTTAACGTTTTGAGCAGCACGATTATAGCAATGCTTGCCTGCCCATCAGTAGTTGTGCCATGTTCTTCAAACGTAACAATGTTGTGAACTGATTCCCACCAAATTAAATTAGACGTATAAAAGCTCTTCAAATGCCGAAAATAAACCAACTTTGAGTGCTAGATTAATTAATTTACAGAAAGAGTTTTCGGTTGATTTAATATCTACAGATAATAGGGTACTGTTTTGTGGAGCGTGTGAGAAGAATGTAGAGAGTGAGAAAAGATTTCAAATAGTTCAGCACATAAACAAAGCAAAACACAAGGAGAATTTAATCAGAAAACTCGCAAACAAAGACCCTGTTCAAAAACAGTTAGTAGAGTGTTTAGGAAGTAGGGTTACTGAATTTTCCTATGACTTGTGCCAAGCATTTTTAGCTGCTGATATTCCCTTGTTCAAAATTAATAATCCGACATTTAAAAACTTTCTTGCCAAATACACTCGACAGCATGTGCCTGAAGACACATGACTGCTTAAGACTTACGTAGGACATTGTTACAAAAACGTATTGTCAAATATACAAAATGAATTAGCGGATCAGTTTGTGTGGTTGTCTGTTGAAACCCCTGATTCTGAGTGCTGTTCTGCATGCTAGATTAATCGTGGGTGCTTTAAATCTTATATATTTAAACGAGCAATTCATGTATATAAATACATATACATATATTTATTCCGCAAAACTTGGAAACTTGGCTCTAACGATTTCGATCAAATTTTGTATTCAGATAGGGTTTTGCTTTTTAAGTTCATCTATATAGGAGTAATTCCCGAAAAAAGGCGATTTTACATAAAAAATAACATTTTTTATTCCCGCTGCCACAGAGCAATTCTTGTATATATTCCCGGTATTTCAGAAACGGCTCTAAAGATTTGGTTAACTTTTTGTACACAGGCATATTACATTCACAGTGTCTTCTCTACTCACTTTTAGGTAATACATTCACATCTCTTTCTCTACTCACTCTTCTATAAACAATTCTCCATAAAAAACGTGATTTTGCACCAAAAACATTTTTATCCTCACTTTTAAAATAAGTCATACGATGTTCTGTATGTTTGAAATAGAAATGATATTACATTCACACTGTTTTCTCTTCCCACTTTTAGGTAACACATTCACATCTCTTTCTCTACTCACTCTTCTATAAACAATTCTCCATAAAAGCGTGATTTTGCAACAAAAACATCTTTATCCCCACTTTTAAAATAAGACATACGATGTTCTGTATGTTTGAAATAGAAATGCTATTACTTTCACACTGTTCTCTCCTCTCACTTTTAGGTAACACGTTCACATCTCTTTCTCTACTCACTCTTCTGTAAACAATTTTCCATAAAAAGTGTGATTTTGCACCGAAAAACACTTTTATCCCCACTTTTAAAATAAGTCAAACCATGTTCTGTATGTCTGACACAGAAGTGCTATTACATTCACGCTGTTTTCTCCTCTCACTATTAGGTGATACATTCACATCTCTTTCTCTACTCACTCTTCTACAAATAAGTCATGCAATTTTCTGTATGTTTGAAATAGAGATGTTGCATATTACATTCAGAGCGGTTTCTCTACGCACTTTTAGGTAACACATTCACATCTCTTTCTCTACTCAGTCTTCTATAAACAATTTTCCATAAAAAGCGTGATTTTGCACCGAAAAACACTTTTATCCCCACTTTTAAAATAAGTCAAACCATGTTCTGTATGTTTGAAATAGAAATGATATTACATTCACACTGTTTTCTCTTCCCACTTTTAGGTAACACATTCACATCTCTTTCTCTACTCACTCTTCTATAAACAATTCTCCATAAAAACGTGATTTTGCAACAAAAACATCTTTATCCCCACTTTTAAAATAAGACATACGACGTTCAGGATGTTTGGAATAGAAATGCTATTACTTTCACACTGTTCTCTCCTCTCACTTTTAGGTAACACGTTCACATCTCTTTCTCTACTCACTCTTCTGTAAACAATTTTCCCTAAAAAGTGTGATTTTGCACCGAAAAACACGTTTATCCCCACTTTTAAAATAAGTCAAACCATGTTCTGTATGTTTGAAACAGAAGTGCTATTACATTCACACTGTTTTGTCCTCTCACTTTTAGGTAACACATTCACATCTCTTTCTCTACTCATTCTTCTACAAATAAGTCATGCAATTTTCTGTATGTTTGAAATAGAGATGCTGAATATTACATTCACAGTGGTTTCTCTACTCACTTTTAGGTATCACATTTACATCTCCTTCTCTACTCACCCTTCTATAAATAATTTTCCATAAAAACGTGGTTTTGCACCAAAAAAACACTTTTATCTCCACTTTTAAAATTAGTCATACCATGTTCTGTATGTTTTAAATAGAAAAGCTATTACATTCACACTGTTTTCTCTTCCCACTTTTAGGTAACACATTCACATCTCTTTCTCTACTCACTCTTCTATGAACAATTCTCCATAAAATCGTGATTATGCAACAAAAACATTTTTATCCCCACTTTTAAAATAAGACATACGATGTTCTGTATGTTTGAAATAGAAATGCTATTACTCTCACGCTGTTCTCTCCTCTCACTTTTAGGTAACACATTCACATCTCTTTCTCTACTCACTCTTCTGTAAACAATTTTCCATAAGAAGTGTGATTTTGCACCGAAAAACACATTTATCCCCACTTTTAAAATAAGTCAAACCATGTTCTGTATGTTTGAAACAGAAGTACTATTACATTCACACTGTTTTCTCCTCTCACTATTAGGTGATACATTTACATCTCTTTCTCTACTCACTCTTCTACAAATAATTCATGCAATTCTCTGTATGTTTGAAATAGAGATGTTGCATATTACATTCACAGCGGTTTCTCTACGCACTTTTAGGTAACACATTCACATCTCTTTCTCTACTCAGTCTTCTATAAACAATTTTCCATAAAAAACGTGATTTTGCACCAAAAAACACTTTTCTCCCCACTTTTAAAATAAGTCATACCATGTTCTGTATGTTTGAAACAGAAGCGCTATTACATTCGCACTGTTTTGTGTTCTCACTTTAAGGTAACACATTCACATCTCTTTCACTACTCACTCTTCTGTAAACAATTTTCCATAAAAAGCGTGATTTTGCACCGAAAATCACTTTTATCCCCACTTTTAAAATAAGTCAAACCATGTTCTGTATGTTTGAAACAGAAGTGCTATTACATTCACACTGTTTTCTTCTCTCACTTTTAGGTAACACATTCACATCTCCTTCTCTACTCATTCTTCTACAAATAAGTCATGCAATTTTCTGTATGTTTGAAATAGAGATGCTGCATATTACATTCACAGTAGTTTCTCTACTCACTTTTACGTATCACATTTACATCTCCTTCTCTACTCACCCTCCTATAAATAATTTTCCATAAAAAACGTGGTTTTGCACCAAAAAACACTTTTATCTCCACTTTTAAAATTAGTCATACCATGTTCTGTATGTTTTAAATAGAATTGCTATTACATTCACACTGTTTTCTCCTATCACTTTTAGGTAACACATTCACATCTCTTTCACTACTCACTCTTCTGTAAACAATTTTCCATAAAAAACGTGATTTTGCACCGAAAAACACTTTTATCCCCCCTTCAATCCTTCAAACTCATAGTAGTTTCCTAGAAAAGGTAACACAGATTAAATCCAAATTGAACATTCCTAACACCAGAGAAAATCTACTTATAAGAGAAAATCCATTGGAATTATTGCAACCTACCTTCAGTTTGGAATTAATAGAGGAAATAAGTAAATCAGACACACCAAAAGAAATACAAAAACTTCTAGCTCTGGAAACTATCAATACTAGGTATCCCACAGAAGAATGGCTGCACATATATACTGATGGATCCTCCAAGGAAAACCTTACTGGAGCTGGAGTTACGGGTTCACATTTTTCCTTTTATCATTCTGTTGGCAGAGTTTTCCTTTTATCATTCTGTTGGCAGAGACACAACAAATTATGATGGAGAAATAGAGGCTATACACATTGCTCTCCGACAATTATTAAATCTTCCCTTAAATAAATTTAACAAGGCAGTAATTCTTTTGGATTCTAAAGCTGCAATTCAGGGAATATGTTCAAATACTACAAAGAAGTCAACAAAAATTAGAGAATGCTACAAAATGTTAACACAACTCCAAAAAGTTAATAAGACTGTTCATCTCCAATGGATTCCAGCACACTGTGGAGTCATGGGGAACGAAGCTCCAGACTCACTTGCAAAGAAAGGCACAACAATAAAACAAAAGTCTAAATTCAATTTCTCATATTCCTCAATAAAACGCTTGATCATTAAAAAATTTTCTCATTCATACCTACAAGAAATAGAAACAAATGCCAAAGATAAAAAATGGATTACACTACTTTCCAACCCAGATATAATCCCCCAGAGACCAAGGAAAACAGCGGTTGCAGCCTTCCGACTATTGACAAATCACGACTGCTTAGCAAGTCATCTCTACAGAATAGGTATCTAAGCCTCACCAATATGTGTCCTGTGTAACGATCCAGCAGAAATGAATGAAGACCACTTGAAGACCTGTGAAGCATTAAGATCAGAAGGAACTATAGTTCAAAAGTATTGGAAAGCACGAATGCTAATGGCTTCATTGCCAGATGCAAGGCACTAGAAAACAACAACAACAACATTCACAGTGGTTTCTCTACTGACTTTTAGGTGGCACATTCACATCTCTTTCTCTGCTCAGTCTTCTATACACAATTTTCCATAAAAACGCGATTTTGCACCAAAAAACACTTTTATCCCCACTTTTAATATAAGTCATGCCATGTTCTGAATGTTTGAAACAGAAGTGCTATTACATTCACATTGTTTTCTCCTCTCACTATTAGGTGATACATTCACACCTCTTTCTCTACTCACTCTTCTACAAATAAGTCATGCAATTTTCTGTATGTTTGAAATAGAGATGCTGCATATTACATTCACAGTGGTTTTTCTACTTACTTTTAGGTATCACATTTACATTTCATCCTCTACTCACCCTTCTATAAACAATTTTCCATAAAAAACGTGATTTTGCACCAAAAAACACTGTTATCCCCACTTTTAAAATTAGTCATACCATGTTCTGTATGTTTGAAATAGAAATGCTACATATTATATTCATACTGTTTTCTCTACTCACTCTTAGGTAACACATTCACATCTCTTTCTACTCTATCTTCTACAAATAGGTCATACAATTTCGTGCATGTTTGTAATATAAATGGTACTATTACATTCATACTGTTTTCTCTACTTGCTTTTGGGTAACACACTCATAACTGTTTCTCTACTTACTCTTCTAGAAATAAGTCATACAATTTTGTGCATGTTTGATGTAGAAATGCTGCATGTTACATTAACAGTGTTTACTCTACTCACTTTTAGTAACACCTTCTCATGTCTTTCTCCACTCACTCTTCTACAAACAATTCATATCATCTATACAACTTGAATGTTTGTATATATCTAACTGTTAATCTCGAAAACTGCTCAACCGATCACCGCGAAATTCGGCACGTATATGTATTTTTTTCATGGTAACAATATTACTACACAATATATTACTTTCAAATGGTTTTCTACTCGCTTTTCTTTTACGTAGCGCATTCATGTATCCTCTGTTTGCCCTTCAACATACAATTCATATAATGTTCTAGGATTTAAATATAAATGCAGCGTATTACATTCACACGATTTCTTCTACTAATTCTTCCTTTACGAGACACAATCAGCCTTCTTTCGCTATTCGCCCTTCAACATATAATTCATACAATTTGCTATGTGTTTGAAACAAATACAACGTATTACATTCATATTACTTTCTCTACTCACTTTTGTTTTACGTAACAATTCACATGTTATTCCGTATGGTTTATCAACTTTATACACACCAAGGCCTATACATATCTTATGTTGAAGGGTGATTAAATTCCAAAATAGCTTGACCGATCGCCATGAAAGGTGACATATCTAATTTGTTTCATGGCGAAGGTTTTTATGCAATCCATTTTACCACGCAATGTATTACGTTCACATGGTTTTCTATACTCCCTTTTATTTTACCTAACATACTACTCCCTCTTCTGCAAACAATCCATACATTTTTCCATACACTTGAAATATAAATACAACGTATAACATTCACACGGTTTTTCTACTCATTTTTCTTTAGTAAAACATAATCACATTTATTTCACTACTCCCTCTTCGACGAACAATTACGAACAATTCATACAAGTTTCTATATGTTTGAAACATAAATGTGTAGTACTTTCACATGGCTTTATCAACCAGCTTTGCTTTCTGTACTATTTGCTATTCTTCAACATTCCTTTTGCTTAGTGTCGCTCCGGTGTTTTAATAAAAAATAAAGAAATAGTTAAAAAAGTAAAGTAATCCGGAGTGCGACGAAAAGCACGATATGGAACAGTTGATGAAACAAATGTTAGCCAAGCTGGACATAATGGGAAATGAAATGAATTCTGGATTGCGGCAGAGGAAACAAATATGAAAACCGAATTGGAAAAATGTAAACTACGGAATAGAATATATGGGAACAAAAATGGAAGGCAAATTGAAAATGTAAACTCCGAAACGGAAAAGATGAAAACGGGAATTCCAATATGAAGACAGGTCCATCGAAGAATACTAACGAGCGAATGGCCGGGGTTAAGGAAGCCATGGAATAACTCGACGGAAGTATGAAGGACCTTGGCCAATGTGTTAACGTCCTGGAGTCAATCACAGCAGCAAAGAACTGAACTCCATAATGGAACAAATGCTCGACGAAAACCTCAAACTGGGTGGATATCTATGGGGGAGGCCTGCTTTCAGCAGTGCACGTTTTACAGTTGAAATCATGGCATTTATGAAATATTTTTATGTATTTCTATATCTCTTGTATCTCGGACATTACTCTTAACAATTGTGACAAGTAATTTTATTTAGTTAACGTTTTGCCTTTCAGGTTTATCTAAATAAGTATCTTCTCCCACAAAAAACAAGATTTCACAAAAACAGAGGCGAAAAACGTCGAGCGAAGCTCGGTCGCCCAGGTACTAATGAACAAAATACTACACCTTGTCTTCTTAATGTATGCGAATTGTCCGCCACTGACAATGTACCTGTAACCCCGTTTGTGACGGACTCTTTGAAATTACTATGGCCATGTGGAATCAAATACGACTTTTGTTACTAATGCAGGTTGTTATACGGTAAAATCAGGACAAACTCTGAAATGTATTTTTCATAACTTAATTCATATAACTTGTTTGGCACACGCTCTTCATCACATTTCTGAGACAATACGTGATTCTTTCTCATTGGCAGATAGATTTGTGTCCAGCACAAAGAGAATTTTTGTTAAATCTCCTAAAAGTGTTAAGTTGTTTAGATCAACGCACCTAATATCCGACTTCCTCCTGCACCAGTGTTGACTGACTGGAGAACATGGGCCGATGCACTTTTATATTATGCTGAGCACATCGAAATAATCGAAGAGGTTGTTAATTCATTGGACTCGAAAGATGCTTCATCAATAGAAACTGTGCAAAATATTCTGTCAGGCACTGGGTTAAAAGAGGAACTTAGTTTCATATCTGCCCATTTTTCTTTCTTACCAACAGCCATACCGTAATTGGAAGCTGTAGGATCTCCTTCGCATGAATCACTTACTGTCTTTGAAGAAACAATGTGTGATCTAAGTTCGGTTCCTGGTAGCATAAGACAAAAAGTGAAAGAGAAAGTGAATTATGTAGTTTCAAAAAACTCTGGTTATAAACAGATGTGCGATATTCGAGATATCCTCAAAAGAAAATCACGTTCAGACCAAGAGACTTCACTCTCTCTGTGAAGCAGTTAACATCATTTAAATATGCCCCGATAACATCTTGTGACGTGGAGAGAAGTTTTTCACGTTACAAAAGTGTTTTGAGAGACAACAATCGAAGTTTTACAGTTGAAAATTTGTGCAAAGTGTTGGTTGTGAACTGTAATTTAGCAGTTAATACTATCAGCGGGACCACTTCTGCTTCAACCTCTAAGGAATAAGGTAACTTGATTTATTATTTATACTAACTCGTCTTGTCTACTGCAAGGGAACATTAATTGTTTTAATTAAATAGTGCATATTTCTTGGCATATTTTCAAGTTTTTAAGAGCATAATGGCATGCATATTTCAGTGTTTTTTAGGGCATGAACTTCCGAGCCCTACTCATTACAGCCTGTTAGGCCTAGAAGTCGGAGCTCCAGTCGAAATCGACGTAGGAGAAGATATAATCACAATGGAAAATATTGTTATCATTTTAAGTTTGGAAACAAATGCTTTGCTGAAAAATGTCAACCTCCATGCTCGTGGAATGATCCAGAAAACTTGAAAAAGTAGTCGAGTGGGCAGCGAACTCTGCTACTGAAACTACTAATAATTTCTGCAAATCCCGCTTATTTGTGCGTGACAAAAAAACGGGTTTAGAATTCCTTGTGGACAGTGGGGCTGATGTCTCCATAATTCTGGCAAATGCCAATAACAAAAATTCACATTCAAATTTTAAACTGTATGCAGCAAATGATACTGAGATTCCAACTTATGGTTTTAAAACCATGAATATTGATTTAGGACTCCCAGACAATTCCAATGGCCTTTTATAGTAGCAAAAACTAGCAAGGGCATTTTAGGAGCTTATTTTCTTAAAAAATTCAATTTATTAATTGACCTAAATAAAAGACAACTAATTGATGGTGAAACAAAACTCTGCATCAAGGGTGAAATAACAGCTGTTACAGCTAATAATATAATTAGCACTATGTTAAAAACTCCAAAATTTGCTGATTTACTATCCAATTACCCAAATTTAACCAAACTTCAATTGGTACCCACAAAAATTAAGCATGGTATCCAGCATTTCATTCCAACAGAAGGAACACCAACACATTGCAGACCAAGACAGCTGGATCCTCAGAAGCTTCACATTGCCAAACAGGAATTCCAGTTCATGCAAGATAATGGAATTGTTCGGCCATCAAAATCTCAATGGGCTAGTCCCCTGCATATAGTCCCAAAGAAAGATGGAACTTTCCGACCATGTGGTGACTATAGACGGCTGAATGCTCAAACTATCCCTGATCGATACCCAGTACCTCGGATTGAAGATTTTCAACATATATTAAGAGGAAAAAAGGTATTTAGTAAAATTGATCTCTTCAAGGTGTACTTCCAGATTCCAGTAGCCGAAGAAGATAAGCCAAAAACAGCAATAATAACTCCATTTGGATTGCATGAATTTAACGTAATGCCATCTGGACATAGAAATGCACCAAGCAGTTTCCAACGCTTCATTAATGAAGTATTTAGAGGATTAGACTTTGTCTTTCCATATATGGATGATTGGTTGTTTCAGAATCTAATGAAATACATCATGAACATCTCAAGATGGTATTTGAAAGACTTAATAAATTTGGACTCCACTTAAACGTCCCTAAATCAGTATTTGGTGTAGAACAACTGGAATTTTTAGGACATTTAATCACCAGTGAAGGTTCCAGACCTCTACCAGATAAAGTGAAAGTGATTCTTGACTACAAGCTACCAGAAACCATTCATGATCTTCGTTTGTTCTTAGGCACTGTTAATTTCTGTCGACGGTACCTTAAAAATGCAGCAAAAACGCAGGCTATGCTACACGACTACCTGAAAGGCGCAAAAAAGAAAGATAAACGAAAAATTGAATGGACTCCTGAAACTATTCAACAATTTGAGAAATGTAAACAAGACTTAGCTAATGCAGCAATATTAACATTTCCAGATCCAACATTTCAACTAGCATTAGTGGTAGATGCAAGTGACTTTGCAGTTGGAAGTGTTCTACAAAAATATAAGGAAAATGTATGGAAACCCATCGCCTTCTATTCAAAGAAACTAAACACGGCACAGAGAGCGTACAGCACCTATGATAGAGAATTGCTAGGAATCTATCTCTCATGTTTGCATTCAAGCAAAAGAAAATGAGAAAGCATCCCCACGACAACGGCGGCATTTACAATATATTTCTCAATTTACAACATAGACAACACAGTTGCAGACAACTTGTCGCGTTTAGAGTCCGTCTCTGTCATCGATTATGATGCAGTTGCTGACGGCCAACAACAAGACAAGGAACTGAAACAACTTCAAGAAGAAAATCCCAATTTAAAGTTCAAAAGTTATTCATTACCATCTGGAAAAACATTATGGTGTGATGTATCAACCAATAACATAAGGCCTTATATTCCAAAAGAATTTCGTAAGCAGTTCTTCCTTCAAATTCATCATTTAGCACATCCTGGAATCAAATCAAGTGTAGTACTAATGACCTCTAAGTTTATTTGGCCCAACATTAAAAAAGATGTAAAAGAATGGACTCGAGCTTGCCTGGCATGTCAAAAGAGTAAAATAACAAAACACACCAAATCACCAATCAGCACTTTTCAAGAAGCAGGTGAGCGATTCAGCACCATTCATGTTGATATTATTGGTCCACTTCCACCTTCAGATGGCTATCTCTACTGTCTCACTTGTATAGATCGCTACACTAAATGGATGGAAGCTATACCAATGCAAAACATCACAGCTGAAACAGTGACAAAATCATTTTATGATCAATGGATAGCTTGTTTTGGAGTTCCAAGCACTTTAATTACAGATCAAGGAAGACAATTTGAAAGTCAACTTTTCAAGAAACTTACAGAACTTTGTGGTGTGAAACTTAAACGTACAACTCCTTATCATCCGCAAAGCAATGGAAAAGTTGAACGTATGCATCGCACAATGAAAACAGCTATAATCGCACACAACTCAATAAAGTGGGCAGATACGCTTCCCATAGTTCTACTTGGTCTATGTGCATCATTTCAGAACGACACAAACAGTTCGATAGCAGAGATGGTGTATGGTACACATATCAGGCTTCCTGGTGAATCTTTTGATCAACCTAAAGCTGTAATGGAGCCAGAAAGTTTATCTAATCTTCAAAAACACATGCAACAACTCAAACCTTTAGAAGTTAAGCATATAACGTCCCAATCTGTGTTTGTGCATAAAGATCTCAGCAAATGTTCACATGTATTTTTGAGAATTGACAGTCAAGAAAGCTCTGCAACCACCATATGAAGGTCCTTTTCAAGCCATCAAAAAAAAAAAAAAAAAAAAAAAAACTGCAAAATATTTCACACTCAAAATTAAGGAAAAACCTATAAACATCTCAATTGACCGCCTGAAACCAGCATATTTCATTAGTGCAGATGATACTTCAACAATACTCCCAGAAAAGCAGCGCACCTCTCTAAAAGAACCAAAGGAATCACAACAGTCTACATCTAATTCTCAAAGTCAATCACATGAAGAAAAAAACACAAAAAAGACTCGAAGTGGCAGATCAGTTGTATCATGGCAACAAGGTTCTGTTGTTGTAGAATGAATGGGAGTAAATAAAGTTTTAAGTAAGCGATAGCCTTTTATATATTTACTTAGTATACTCACCCCATAGATGTACTGAAATGGCCTACGTGCTGTGCTGAGTTCTTGTGGCCGAGAACTTTCTCCGATTGACTATCCTCTCCTATCCCCTCATCTTATTTACATCTTGAAATTGTAATTTCGCCATGGTAACGTGATATTTATTATAACAATATGTGATATTTGTGAAAATAGGTACGAAATATCGCTGTATATGTACTTCTGATGTCTTTAATCTCCCAAATCTTCCAAATTATAAAGGGTTATCAACAAGTTCCTCCGCACCGTGTCGGTGTCTACCACTCAAGATAACGTGGTATTCCGTTTATCTACATTACCTTTCATGAATTACATACGTGAATCTATCACATACCTGATTTAGTGGAACGTTATAAATAGCAAATAGACTCGCGGCAGCCAATGCTGCCACCGGAATTCCCGTCTCTAGGGGAATTTTGATTACAGGATACTGCGGAGCGACTTCTCGGTAACTATAGAATATATGTGTCGGCTGAGAGTTATATAATTTAGCAATAAATAATTATCGGGATGATTCAGTAATTCTAGATAAACGTTGTTCCCATTTCTATAGTTCCTAACTATTTAATAACACAAGTATTCCAATTTTTTTAAAAATAATCTAGAGCCTTTGACATCGGTATTCAAAGAAACAGGGAGAATATGAATATTCCCAATTTTCAGGACATCAGCTTAAACAGTAAAGACACGCAGTCTGTGACATCCAGAAAATAACCTCTAATATTACGTTGGGCGTAATTTTCTCTCTTTACACAATTATTTGGTACGCAATGGTAATGAATATTTATAACAAATACGGAGTAATTGCTTTAAGGGAGCGTTGCTAAATCATTTTTGGGACTTCATTATATGGATTCTAGAATTAGACTAAACCTCCGAGTTCATAATGTAGTATACGAATTACATGCAAATTAAGTGAATAAATATACCACACATATCCAACAACATCTGATCGAGTTTGGTTTTGTTGCGTATTCTGTATGCTTCTTTGTAGATTATGTTCATCAACGTATAGGTATATTGCTTGGAATGAGATGTTCTGACTTTTGTCTTATATGTATTGTGTGTGGAGAAGGAAAAACAATGTCTGTTATCTGCTCCATGGCATTCCCAACGAAAGCTCAACAAGCAGGATAGGTACATTCATTTATGACTCCAAAAGGTTATATTCTAATGTTCAGGATTTGAACACAGTGGTTGGTCTTTTAGTCTCTTAGAAAACATACATTGCGTTTCAAGAGGAATTTGAACCGATTCGAGTCCAATTCCATTCTCAATAGGACCCGCGTCTCCATCTTGAATGCAATCCGGAATGATATCGAGTTGGATATGCAAGGTTCAAATATAAACAATCCAAGCTTTTATGTTGGTGAACCTGCAACAAATTTTTCCTACTTATTTTAAGTAGGTTTTGAGGTTGATGAATGTTTTGGAGAAGAATATACATTGGGAGATTATAGAAACAATAAAAGTGACTTTGTTGTTGTGTTTTATTACAGCGCTTCAGCTAAGAAAACAAAATGACGAGCGTGCAGCGAGTTACGAGTACAGTAGAAGTTAGTATCTTTGGCGGATTCGAAGCGATTTGAATCCGGTAGCTGTCTCCATGTAACAACATTTCGATTCAATCTCACTTCTATGAGGATCGGATCCAAGGATTCAGTTCAATCTGAATTAGCATTTCCATGCAGTATTCAATCTGATGAGAACTCAAATCGATTTGAATTCTCCATGGAAACGTAGTAATGATCACTAGAAATCCTCACTGGGTCAAAGAAATCAGGAAAAAGTTTGCAAGGACCATAAGTGTCTTCAACAAAAGAGAACTCTACAAACAGGAAAACTCGATTTGCAACTAAGGGAGAATCTTCAGAAATGCTACCTCTAGTATGGAGTATTGCACTCTACCATTTTTAAACGTCTATTAAGAAGTTGAAATAGTTTTCATGGGTTTCGTTGAGCGTTGCAGCTGTTGTCCAATTTTACTGAAAACAGTCAGGCTTGATCTTCATAAGCGTATTCGCTACGGCACATGTTATTTTTCTTCAATGTAAATTATTTGGACAACAACCAATTTGAAAATATTGAAAACCTACGAATTCTTATTTTTAAAAAATCTGAAAGGAAATAAATAGTTGTATGTCAATAAACAAATGTGTAATTAAAAGCAAAAAAAAAATTATTAATGATAGATTTGTTGCTCTATTTCCAACTTAGACCAATACTTTGTATTGCACGTTTATAAAATTGTTAATGTATTCCAAAGTAATTACCCTATTACATTTAAATTTATCACATAGGTTTCTTTAGGAGACGAATAATTTATAGATATTACAAGATAAATTACTTCAAATTTTGAAAAAATTGTAAATCTGTTCCAAGGTTCCTCGTTATTTCCTTTGCGTGAATATTTATAAACATTTTCAGAGCATAAGTGAATTACGCCAATTTATTGTGTATTTAATAAAAACTAAATATAATAAAATATGTTCACTGATATATATATATATATATATATATATATATATATATATATATATATATATATATATATATATATATATAATCAGTGTATAAGTCCAAGCTTTTAGAATCGTTATAGCAGTGGGAAAGCATTTCAATACCTTTTTAATTTCGCACTCATCAATAAATTTAAATCTTTCTCAAAACAAGGTAAGAGGGAATCGCACACTATTTTTCACTCTCAGGTGACGTGGCTGTGAAGGACGAGAATAGGTCTTTTATGCAGTAGTACTTTAAATTATATCATAAAAGACGGCGAGTCGTAATTATTACACGCTTTATATTAGCTTGACCTGTAAGTATTGTTACAAAGACGAAATTCGAAGCCCGTTTACTTTGTTAACCCTTTACTTTCTTCTAAATCTTACTACAAATGCACAATTCCTTCTCGTTACTAAAGTAGTTTTAGTCTTCTCTACTATGACGATTAATAATTGTTCTCCGGTAATCTTTCTCAGTCTTTCAATGTCTTTCCCGAGTTTCACTGTCTTTCATATCTTTACTATTACGATACAATCACTCGACAGCACATACACACTCGTTGACAGGCTGGCCGACGCACTCTCGTAACCAAAACTAACTGTACACAACGACTTAAAACTACTCTGACACCAAAAACTGACTGTCAATGTAACGAACTCTTTCGGCATAATTTCCACCAACTTACTGACGGCTGACATAAAAATCTGTACTCGTGTCAAGGACCAAAGACAATAAAATGTCATGACTTTGTCCTAATGTCCTAAAAAATCATCAGGATAAGAGTGACTTTGCTAAATTTATAATGTAACGTGATTTTCACCAACTTGAGTCGGCTGACTGACCTGCAAATTTGCACACATGTCAAGAACCAAAGACAATTCAATAATATTATGACTGTCCTAATGTCCTGACCAGGATCATCAGGATAAAAAAGTGACGGTTAAATTTATCAATGTAACAATTTTCATCCACTTAAGAGTCGTCTGATTGACTTAAAAATTTGCAGACATGTCAAGGACCGATGACAATAAAATAATAGCATGACTGTCCCAATGTCCTGAGCAGCATCATTAGAATAAAAAAGTGACAGTTGAATTGATCAATGTAACATACTTTTTGCCCACTTAGATTGGTCTGATTGACTTGAAAATTTGCACACATGTCAAGAATAGATGACAATATCACAATATCTTGAATTTTTTTTAATCTACTGGATCTTCAGGATAAAAAATACTAGGTGAAGTATCCATGCAAAGGAATCTTTCGACGTAATTTTCATCAACTTTGTTGATGAGCTGTCTGATTGACTTGAAAATTTGCACACGTGTTAAGCACCGATGAGAATACAAGAATACCATGACTTTGTTCCAATGTCCTGACCAGAATCGTCAGGATAAAGAAGACCAAATTAAATGTATAAAAAATAGTACAATTATGACACCTTATATGGCGCTAGGGAACATTTCTACATGCACCCTGAAAATAGCTGTAATTAAATACTATTTATCTAATGGATGACGTAGATACCCAGAGAAAGGACCTGAAATGAACACGAGACCCAGGGGAAATATTACGGACCGGAGTCCACACAGGGCTTAGACACCCACAATAGCTGGTAGTTTAGAAATCGACACATGTTACACAGGACAAAGGAATTAAATCGCCTGAAAAGATTGAAAAACGGAGATGCCAGGAGAGAGGACCCGAGAGGGACACGAGATTTCGGGGGAAGGATTGCGGATCGAAATTTACCCAGGGCCAGGAACTCCACAACAGCTGATAATGTAGTTAAAACAATTGTCTAATAGTTAAAAAAAATAGTGATTTGAAAATTTTCAAAACATAAATATGGAAGAAATTTGGAATTCAGACATTTTAAAAAGATTTCAAATTAAATATTTTGAAAAACATTTGAACAGGAAAATTTGAGACTAAAAATTAAAAATAAATTATAGTTTAAAAAACTCCAACACGCTTTAATAAGAAATCGAACTAAAAAGTAGAAAATAATTGTTAAGTATAAAGAGTTTGCTGTATATCGATATGATATGATATGATAAAAGTATTCAAAACGCACCCCAGGCTCTTTAAAAATAAAATTTCTTATTTTGTTAATATGAATTAGTTTCTATTTTAAACTTATTACAAAATGTTGAAATATAATGAACTAGTTGACTTTGTATCGCTATAGAACAAACTCTTCATACTTAAAAATTATGTTCTACTTTTTAGTTCGGTTTGCTATAAAAGCGTGTTTTTTAGTTTTTTAAACAATAATTTTTTTTCCAGATTAGCCAACGGCTGAAGCTCCTTTTGCTGTTACAGGAAATTACGGTATCGAGAGGTAGAACCGGCATTGAATTTTTAAGTTCCGGTTCTACCTCTCAAACTTTGCCCACACACGGCTTGTGTGTTTAAAAACACCAACAGTAAGTTTGTTGGCATAAATAAATAATAATTACGGTATCGATGCTGGATCCGCTTCAGGAATGTAGTACTTACAATTACTACATGAGTTAATTAAAGTCGAAAGTAGCACACTAAAGTAAACCCGTATGCTAACGCAAGAGAACAGTAACACAAGTAAGGTGATACGTAAAATGCATAAGTGGAGACATTGAAGTGTGGACAACGATGCTCATTTGTTACTTTGGTAAAGCACAGTTCTTCTTGATTCAGACTGTCCGTGCAGAAAAGTTTGTTTCTGGCAACGGTCTTAGACTCTGCAGTTCTGGTCGGCTACTGTAAGCGATGGAGGGGCTATTGCCAACCGAAGATACAAAGCCAGATAGAAATCCTTGCATGCAACGGCAGTAGCGCCAACGTTGCATAAGCGTACCTAGTTCAGCAATCGTGTATTTATGCGTGTATTGGTAATTTAGTTAGTGATATGTTAGTATTATAACTGTTATTCGACACCTTAAATACGTACCGCAACGTATGACTGGCATTCGGGTGGAAACACACGTTATAAGCTCCCCTAAATAAGAGAAAGATACTTTCTGTAATACGTACTCAGAGAAACTATTCCAACCAACATTTTCGATACCGAGATTTCATTGAAATACACGTTTTGAGAATTCCTGAATGTAAAAAGGTATTTCTAGAAAATAAATGTCCTTGTGTGGATGGAGGTGGGGAAGGCGTGAACAGTATAACACAAAAACAAAACGTCGACCAAATACCGGACTTGGTATATACGCTACCGCTCAATAGTTTTTGAACACACCTCATTTTTAGTATTTATTGAAGCAATGGAATAAAAGAGACATAGTATGTAGTCATAACAGTATATTTAATGAAAATCAGCAATGTATGTTAAATTTTGCTTTCTATTAAGTGCGCCAGTGTATCTTCTGAAATATCCCTCCATACGATTTGCATATGGCTCTACAATACATTTACATTAGTGGGTTGTTTCTTTGTGACCTCTCTGTCCACATGATCCCCAAGTAGTTCAACAGTTCGAGGAAGCCAAACCGTGATCTTCATGTCTTGTCTCTCTTCCAATCGTTCAATGTGTTTTTTTACAGAGTAAGGTTGTATGCTTGGGGTCATTGTCCTGCTGCAGAGAGAAACCCTTGCCAATTAACCGCATCCCAGATGGTTTGGCATGGCGTTGGAGAATGTTATGATAATGATCCTTCTTTATAATTCCTTCTATTTTCACAATCTCGCCTGTCCTATTGCCACCAAAACAGCACCGAACCACCTCCATGCTTGACTGTAGGGGATACGCACTTAGGTGCCATGCGTTCACCTTTTACACGTCGGACAAACTGGCGACGTTTTGAGCCAAATAGTTCAAACTTAGACTCATCAATCCAGCTTACATGTCGGTTGGCCCATTGTAATCTTTTCCGTTTATTGACAGCTCTCAATAGGGGTTTCTTTGTTGCAATGTAACCTTTCAAATGTGCATCCTGAAGTTGTCTCTTCACTGTAGAAACACACAGATTCATCCCTCAACTGGTCCAGTCCCGCTGTCAGCATGGGTGCTGGTTTGAAATGATCACGTTTGCTGATCACTATTAAATGTTTATCCTCGTTTTTCGAGGTCACCCTAGGCCTCCCCTTTCGATAACAATCCTTATTGCTATTTGTAGTTACCCTCTTTACAGTGTAATGGACACTTCCCAGGAGAACCTCTTGTGTGACAATTTGAGGCATGGTGTGACCTGCTTTATGTAAGCTGACTATTGCAGCACGTTTTTCTGCTGAAAGCTCCCTTGTTTTGTCCATTTCAGACTTTTCAACTGCACCATAACAATGTGTACCATTCACCTGCTTATGAAGTACTAAAGTGCTGTTTACAGCCAATAACTATTTACAGAATATCTGTGAACGACATAGAGGGAATCACAGACATACTATGACATCCAAAACAACACTAGGGTAAGTGTTCCTCTGAGGGTCAACAAATGTTACATTTTCAAAATGCACATAACTGATAAACAAAAGGTAGCATAGAAAAATTGTTTCCATGAATTTCTGCCATATATAATATGACATTGGCTTTGTTTGGCGCTATATATGTTAATTGCACAAAAACAGGCTGTTCAAAAACTTTTGAGCGTAAGTGTAGTTCTGCATCTTCCCAGAATGCGACACGAAGATTCTCAAGAAAACCCCCAGCCTCAGACTACCCTTTTCAAAAATGTATTACAATTTCAGTTATAATATCATATGTTTAAGACATGTTCAGGACAAGTGAAATGTATTATGTTAAATTTGCTGTGAATAGTCTCTGAAATGCTCTTCATTCTGAATGACTTTTGTACTACTGGTAAATTGTAAGAGATGCACAAAATATTACTGCACAAATATGTAGGTCTCGTTAAAATACACAATTTATATCACATACTTTTTTCCGTAGAGTTAATTATTTCCCACAAATCCAGTTTATTGGTTTGCATTACGTTTATTTTCAGTGAAAACTTTGTATGAAATTTTTGGTTGGAATAAAGCACTTCTACCTATTACATATTGAATTATAAAATTTTCAAATGCCGGCGCATGCGCAATGAGAATTCGCTGGGTACCTTCACCAGCTTGTGAAAAATGTATAACTCAGATACTGTAACCCCTGGGGAAACAATAAGTTATATGTGTAGGCAGAACACAAAACGTGTTTAGTAATCAAACACATTTCGATACTTCAAATTGTGCTTTTATTTATTATTTTATTTTTACTTTCTCCCCCACTAACGCAGAGTAGGTAGATTTGGTATTGCAATCCATCTAAAGATTCTTGCTCCCCTGAATTAAAAAAAAAAAAAAAAAAAAAAAAAAAAAAAAAAAAAAAAAAAAGACAATGTATTTACTGCGCATTTAGAGGATAGGTACAGTAAAAAATAGGAGGGGCATTAAAGTGGAAGGAAACAATACTTTTGTTATTGTTGTGTGGAGACTGGCACTTGAAAATTCTCCCCAAGCTGGAAGCCAAGTCTACTGGGAGAAATAATCTGGCACTTGACGTTTCAGCTGTCTGCCAGCCACTCAGTCGCAGCGTTGCGCTTTTCACTAGCTGTCCATGGCCATTTGGTTCGACGTGACGTCGAACGGCTTCCTTTTGAAATGAATCTTAATTTTGTTACGCGCCTGTTTTTTTTTTTTTTAAAATTTTTTTTAATTTTTTTTTATTTTTTTTTTTTTTTTTTTTTTTTTTTTTTTTTTTTTTTAATTCCTTCTTCTTCCCCACCAGTTGTAAGTCCTGCTGAAGGGCCGCATTTTTCCTGAATGTCCAACTTTTCTTTGCCTGCCCTTAATACCGTTCTTCTGGATATTTTTAAAGCTGCTGCGATTCTCTCTACTGTATTTTGCATGGGAATAAGAGGGTTACCATTTTCCTCTTGTTTTTCAAGGTATTCTCTTACTGCACAAACCATCTCCCAGGTCGGACTTCTTAGGGTTATTACTGTACGCAATACACGCTTTGTGGCTGTACCAGGAATATAAGCCATTTTTAAACAAAACGTAGTGTAACTGAGACCACTAAAATCTATTACGAATGCCACAAAACACTGAAATATGCAGTGGTAAACTATATAGAGCTTATAAAATATAAATCTACAATCCCTCTAGATACACCGTTGTATGTAATTTGTCCGTGAGTCACCTTCTTTCACTCTGCACTTATTAAACAATCAAACAATATATTGTTGCGAACGGCAAAACACGCATAAGGCAGAAGTCGGGAATACACTCACATATTGCAATATTGGTGAGTGCACACCTCTGGTCATGTGATAGTCACATGATGTAATTGTAACGCGATTGGATGTGATAAGGCAAGCCCCCTTACCCGCCACGTGAGCGACATGGCTGTCAGGTGCCAGTTAATTCTCGTTGGTTGGTTTGGTTTAAGGGCGCTCAACTTCGAGGTCATCGGCACCCTTAAAATATTCATGGCAATAGCCAGATATAAATTTCACTCAATAATAAAAATACTAGCAAACAAGGAAAACATACACAAAAACGAAAAAAAAAAAAAAAAAAAAAAAAAACAACAAAAAAAACAAAAAAAAAACAGTGGCAATAGCCAGATATGAAACAAGGTGATAAATATGTCAAAAGCATAAAAAGAGATATCTAACATTTTAAATCCTCAGCTTTATGCTACAATCCGCTAAAAACTTAAAAACTCCATCAACCGCTGCTTTGTCATCCGCCAAGACCTCTGCAAGCCTGGTAGGCAGCTACAGAGAATCTCGAAGGTGCGCTAGAGAGGAACACTAGCAGCACGTGACGGACAGTCAAAAGGTTATCACACAGCGGACATAGAGGGGCAAGGTCCCTTTTAAATAGGTAAGCATGCGAACAATTGCAGTGCCCTATTCTTAAACGAGCCAAACTAACCTCCTCGCGGCGAGATGTGCGACAAGAAGTTACCCAGGCTATCGGAAGTTCTTTCACTTCTATAAGCTTATTACCGCGGAGAGCTGACCACTCTTCGTGCCAGGACGACAGCACCGCTCTCCGCACTTCAAACCTAAAGTCTTCCGAAGTGTTGCCGTCTTTGCTGCCAAATCTGCCATTTCATTCCCCGACAAACCTACGTGACCAGGAATCCATGCACACACCACGTTAAGGCCAGAAGCGTGTAAAACATGGAGGGCATCCTGGATACGTTGTACAATAGGGTGGGGATTGTACAGCTCACAAAGGCTCTGAAGCGCACTAAGGAAATCGCTCAAAATCAGGCAGTCACCTAATTTACGATGGCGCACATACAAAACGGCTCGGTACATTGCATAAAACTCTGCAGCAAAAATGGAAGTGCTATTTGGAAAACCGAATGTATGTGGTTCGGTTCCATAAACATAAGCACATCCAACACCATTGGTGCTCTTTGACCCATTGGTGTAAATACATCGACAGTCGGTGTAGCCTAACAAAAATTCTAAAAAAAGACACGTGCGGATATTTGAAATAGGTATCGTGGACTTCCGGTGTACGGTCATCCTAAGATCTACATGGAGCGCGCCAGATAGCCAAGGAGGGTAAAGCTTATTGCCCTTGGCGAATATCCTAGGCAGTTCCACTCCAAGCTTCGCTAGAAGTTCTTGGAAACGAAATCCCGCAGGCTTAGGATTAAGGGTACTATTCCTATGCCGTTCTCTTAGCGTGATGGTTAAAAACAGAAGCGAACGTTGGGTGCTTAGGCATACATCTAAGCGATATTGCAGAGGAGATTCTGCGGACTCGGTGTAAAGACTCACCACCAGGCTTGTTGGAAAAGCTCCTATTGCAATGCGGATGCCCCTATTGTGGATCGCGTCTAATCTTCTCAGCACAGGTGGTCGTGCTTACGAATAAACAATACATCCATAGTCTAGTGTGGATCGGATGAGTGCGCGATACATTCGCAGCAAAATTGTCCGATCCGCTCGCCAGGATTTGCCACTTAGTACTCGCATTATATTTGTTGAAGTATAGGTTTCAGTAATCCGAATTGGTGCCATTATACAGATTTTACTAAACATTTTGAAAATTAGGTGGGTACTAAAAGCTTAAAATTTGTTGGTAGGACTAAGCAAAATTTTAAGTTTTTAGTACCTAATTTTCAAAATGTTTAGTAAAATCTGTATAATGGCACCAATTCGGATTACTGAAACTTATTCTTCAATAAATAGAAAGGCTAATCTGCACACAGTTTTTTGCAAGAGTCTAAATAATGGTGTCAAAGGCCGAATTATATTTTCAATAGAGTCGAATACTGCAAGTGCGTCGAAATTGACAATGTTTCTTCGAACTCGTTCCCACCGCAGAATATTTTCAAAACGATTTATTCGTATAGGTACCAGGAATCTTTCCAAAAGCAAGTATAACATTGAATGAAGGAGGGCAAAAATCTATCATCCGTCTCCAACATAAGAGTTGTAGTGTTTAACGCCCGCTTTTACTACTACGGCACCGCAGGCGGTGAACTGATGACACATGGAAGGAAGATGGAGCACCGGTGGAATGAGATGGCGGGAGCACCCGGAGAAAACCCGCCCTAACGCCGCTTCGTCCATCACAAATACCACATGCGGGTCCCTGGGATCGAACCCGGGCCGCATAGGTGCCACCTCCAACATAAGAGGACGCAAACTGCAGACACCATGGCTTCGCCTAATCGACGAAATATGTGTTCGCTGTGCACAGAAACTACCGCGTGAGAGAATTAGGGCACTAACGTTCCAAATGTGGTGTGTAAAGAATCATTATTCATTAACATATATAATATTAAGACACAAAAGTTGTGGATTTGCGCCACAGTGCTTCAAGAACCACTGACAGAACCTAACTCATGCAGGGTAACCTGCTGGTGACGCGGCCTGTACACGTTGAATAATGATAAGCAGTGAATAATGATACCTGGGGATTTGACTAATGTGCTGACTGTATTTCATCCTGGTAGTTACAAGAACAGTTTTCAGCAAGGTCTGTTTGGATCACAAAATTTTCAGGCGATGACATCTTTGCAGATTTGAAACATTTTTGTGACTGTTCTTGATTAAATGCATGAACCTTAAATAATGGCATTGTTCTTTAAGTTCATCCAACCCATCACTCTGGCCTTTTTCCACTAAAATGTACTCAAATCTCTTGTCTACCATTTTCCACTGGCAGTACTGTACTATAACACAGCAGCATTCATCATTCCGACAATCCTCTAACAGAATGGTAAAATTTAATTTGCAAATGTCACAATTATGGGTCAAACAGTTCTTGTCACTTGGATCACAAACAGTGTGTTGAATGAACTGGGCACTGAAAGTTCCAAAAGTAGGAAAGAAATTCGAAAGCATGATCGAAAATTATCAAAGTTCTCATGGTGCTGACACACATACATTGTGTGGTGTCACAGTATGGTCTTACAAGCATAGGACGTAGCTCTGCAAATTTACTGCGGCCAATCTTCACCTCTGCGTGCTCTTCCCTGAATAAATTATATGCCTCAGTAATTCTAAAGAGCATGTGTCGTTGGGCCACAATGTCTTTGGTGCTACTGCCCAAACTCTTAACACAAGCGGTCTTCTTACCAGGGTCAACTCGACTTATTTCATCATTGTTATAAAACTCAACAACAGTCTTAATATTCTCATCACTCAGTCTGTTTCTATTTCACTTTAACTACGCACATTTCAGCCAATTGTTTAACAATTGCTATCTTTTTTTCCTGGACTCTTAGGCATTGCTTTGCTTGCCTTTTTGAAAGCCCTTCCCACTACAGAAGGGGAGATTTTGTTGAACTTGTTAGATAAAACAGTTTCCTTTTTAGCAGCCCGACTGAGCCTTTTCCTCTCTGCATCTTTAGCTCTTCCGCAGACCACATTCTATTGATGTTTCTGCACTTTTCCCTTTTTTCCCCAATATTTCCTCATGGTTTTCCTCTTGGGTTTATAATCAGCATCATTGTTATGTATTTTCATATACTGCTTTTGTCTCTCTGCATTTGTTTTCGCCATGCTGCAACACCTGGACATAAAACAACATTGGAAGTAATAAATAAAACTATTTGTAAATTAGTTGTACTCCAAAATATAACGTACAGTTATAATTTAAATTAACTTACCAATTCTTAATTGTTGTGTACAACCCACACTCTTCAAGAAAAATAACAGCTGTAAGAGAACAAGCTTTGTGTAACCAGAGGTTAAAGCAAAATGGCTCCAAAAACGTTAGTATCTGGACACAATAAGAATTGCTATTGGTTGGTTATGAAACATACTACCAACATGACGGCTACTGCCATCTCTTAAGAAGACAGGATTAGCAGTTTTAGAAGCTGCCACCAAATGTCAGTATTTTTCCAGGATGTTCTTGAAACATTTCTACAATTTCGTTAGTATCCGGAAAATGAGGGAGCATTAATTTAAGGCTATTGTTTTTCTTAAATATTGCTGTTTAAACCAGAAATGCATATTGCTTAACTGAAGATAATGGTATTATGAAATTGTCAAAGAAAAAACATTCTCAAGATGAGTTAAATATAAGCTCTTAGAAATCATACAAGTTGCAATATTTTTAGGAAATTTCCTCGTACATTTTCATCTTAACTTTATAGAGCAATACCTAATATAAACAACTTCTGTCTAGAATATAATTTGTGTTCATAAGTATGCACATAAAAAGCAATAAGAGAGGAAAGGAGGATGCAAAGACAAAAAGAGTACTAAATTGATCTTGTATGTAAATGATTCAACATACTCCAACACAGTATATGTTGGTATTCAAATTACATTTCTTTATAATCAATTATCTTTATTGCATTTTTCTACATATTTCATTTATACAGTTTATATATAAGTACCTGGGCGACCGAGCTTCGCTTGGCGTTTTTCGCCTCTGTTTTTGTGAAATCTTGTTTTTTGTGGGAGAACGTACTTATTTAGATAAACTGAAAGTCAAAACGTTAACTAAATAACACTTTTAGTCGCAATTGTGAACAGTCATTTCCGAGATACAAATATTTCATAAACACCATCATTTCAGCTGTAAAACATCTACTGCTGAACGCAGACCTCCCCCATAGATATCCACCCAGTTTGACGTTTTCGTTGAGCATTTTGTTCCATTATGGAGTTCAGTTCCTTGCTGCTGCAATTGACTGCAGGGCGTTAACACGTTCGCGAAGGTCCTTCATCTTTGCGTCATGTTCTACCATGACTTCCTTTACCCTGGCCAGTCGCTCGTTAGTATTCTCCGATAGATCTATCTTCATATTAAACATTCCCGTCTTCAACAAAATAATTTTAATTTTTTAATTTATTTTTTCTGTTTTGTAGTTTACGTTTTCAATTTGCCTTCCATTTTTGTTTCCATTTTGTCCATTTTTGTTCCTATATTTTCTGTTCCGTAGTTTACATTTTTCCAACTCGGTTTTCATATTTGTTTCCTCTGTCGCATTCAGGAATTCATTTCATTTCCCAATATGTCCATCTTGGCTAACATTTGTTTCATCAACTCTTCCATATCGTGCTTTTCGGCACACTCCTGACGTCAATTGTGATTACTTTAGGTACTTTTTTTTTAACTATTTCTTTATTTTTTTATTAAAACACCGGAGAAACACTAAGCAAAACCACTGTTGAACAATAGCATATACTACAGGAAGAAAAGCTGGCTGATAAAGAAATGCAAATGTACTGCACATTTCTGTTTCAATCATATAGAAAATTGTATGAATTGTTCGTAATTGTTTGCCGAAGCGGGAGTAGTGAAAGAAATGTGATTGTGTTTAGTAAAACAAAAATGAGTAGAAAAACGTGTGAATGTTATACGTTGGGTGTTAAAATGGATTACATAAAAACCTTCGCCATGAAAACAATTAGATATGTCACTTTTCATGGCAATCGGTCAACCTGTTTTGGAATTTACCCCCTCTTCAACATACGATATGTATAGGCGTTGGTATGTATGAAGTTGATAAAAGATAGGGAATAACAATACGTAAAACAAAAGTGAGTAGAGAAAATAGTATGAATGTAATACATTGTATTTCTTTATCAAACATATCAAATTGTATGAATTATATGTTGAAGGGCGAATACCGAAAGAAGACTGATGGTGTCTCATAAAGGAAGAATTAGTAGAAGAAGTCGTGTGAATGTAATACATTGCGTTTATATTTCAATCATAGAATATTATATTAATTGTATGTTGAAGGGCAAACAGAGGATAAATGAATGTGCTACGTAAAAGAAATGCAAGTAGAAAGCCATTTGAAAGTAATATATTGTGTAGTAAAATT